>BNST01001371.1:0-109282 GCA_019650275.1 Xylocarpus granatum | reverse complement strand
CGAATTATATCTTCTATGCAATGCTTGTAATGAAAATCCAGACCTCCTAACTTCTTTGAGGAAATCACAGAAGGTATTGAACTGTGATTTCCTCCCTCAAACCTGGAAACATGATGAAGAATCAACATCTGGAATCATATCATTCTTGTGTGAATGTTTATGTCTTATAATATCATACTTACATGTGCATAGTTGAGGAAGGATACTCTTGGTTGAGATGATCAATCAATTCGGACATTAGACAACTGTTGGCACTGCAAATGTATTGACCTTCTGCTTTATCATTCTCCATCAGAAATACATGTGCATTGCATATATCTTCGATGTGAACTAAGGCTATTGACCCCATTCTATCACTTACAGCAGAAAGTATTGAAAAGAACTTGGCATCACCTACCAAGGTATCCAAATGTAAAAGTTAATACATTTTCTCAATCCGCTTGTGTATGCTGAAATGCCTAATAGATCTGTGACTAATCTTTTATGTATAACATATATTGGAATCACCATGAACAGAAGCATTCCAGCCACATTTTTTTTTATGTATTTTGTGACCAAATTCAAGTTAATCAGGTTTGATTGATAACTATGTCATTGCAATTTTCAGAATTATGGGGGAGATAGTCATCAATATGTCTTTGTGACAATTATGTTCAGAATTATGGTGGAGAATTAATTCTTGACAATCAAACAACAGCTTTTTCATGTGATAATGCATGATAGATGTTCATAATAGCAATAGAAATGTTTGCCAATGAACCTGTTATTGGTGACAAGAGAACAAGAATGCTTGATGGAACACTTGGAGTTAGGAATGGTCCTGCAACTGTAGTTGTAATAACCGAAACAAGATCAATCTTGTTCTCATTTGCAAATTTGAAAGCTGCTTCCTCTGTCAGAAGCTTGGAGAGAACATAAACCTGTAAAAGTGAAGAATGTTTTAAGTAATAAGACTTAATAGTATTTCCATGTGCAATATTGTATGGGAGATGCCAAAGCTTTACCCATCCACTTGCTTTTGTATTCCAGACATGATCAATAGGAGTCTGACAAGATTCATCAACAACTGATCTCCATTTCCCATTGCTGTCTTTGGCAGTAATTGTGCTAATGGAGGTTGTTAAAACAACCCTTTTCACTGATTCAGAATTCAAGCAAGCTTTGAGGAGATTTAAGGTACCTTCGATTGCAGGGTTGATGATATTTGATTGAACGTAAGTCTCTTCATGCTCAAGAAAGAAGACAGTAGGAGTCAAATTCTTCTCTCCACACATAATTTATTAAGTGATTTAAGTAGCATTCATTGAGACAAAAGGAATTACCAACGTTCTCTTTTACATTGATGTCAAATTCCATAGAAGCTGCTACATGAAATACACCATCGCAGCCCTTTACAGCCTCGTCGAAGCTCCCTTTCACATGCAGATCAGCTTGGAACAGTCTCAAGCGGTCACTGCCAGTCCACATTGAGAAATGGTGCCAAAACTTTGCTGTAAATTTAAGGCATGTACGTCAGCATAGTTTAATCATCCACAGCGGATGAAATAAGCCATCAAAATGAACCAGGGACATCAATTCAAAAAGTTGAGGTTCATGCATGTACCAAGTACATGAAAATGAAACAAAAATTCCCATATCATATCTTTTCTTTTTCTTTCTTTCGTTTTGGTTTGTTGTGGAGAGTCTGGCAGTTTCTGTATCAAAAGATTACACTAAAAAAACAGTGGGTTGGGACTATCCAAGACTAAATGCACACAGTTGTAAGTGATACTATAACTTGGGAGAGTGATATTGTTCTCGTTGCACAACAAATAATTGACCATCATGAAGAATTCGGCTAGCATTCAACTGAACAAATTAATCAAATTCCATTAGAACTTCAGAAAAATATACTGAAAAACAACTTAAAAATAAATTACCTTCAGAATAGTCATAACAAGAAAGATTGAAATGTAATCGAGTACTCACTGGAAAAAAAGAAAAAAAATTGTGGCAGAAGCAGCATGAGAAAAGCCTGCTAGAAATGGAGGCAACCTAAATGAAAAGTCTAGGCCCATATTGGCTGCTTTTGATTGTTCAGATTTTGTTGTGGATCTAAAATCAGAAATCCAAGATCTCCATTAATTACTATGTTCATAGCTTCATTAATTAATTAATTTTTTTTTCTAGAAATAGTAGGACTAATTAGAATGAAAAATCAAACCCTCCTCGCTTACAGCCTTCCTAGAAATAAAAAACTTGATAAGTGCTTTTCCATGAAGTACTTGCATAAAACGCATTTTTTTGTCCAAAGTGCTTTCAACAACTGGACAAGAAAAATTCCCAATTTTGCCTTTTGCTTCCAAATTCTTCCAAACATTCAAAATGCTACAGATAAAAAAATTAATTAAAACAAAGATGAAAGTAATTAAAAAGTTAACCTGGATCCCGAACTGTGGCATGAACTATGTATCCTTTCTGGAGAAGAGTTTTCACCAGCCAAGAACCAATATAACCACTAGCTCCAGTCACACAAAAAGTAGTCTTTCCTCTTTCTTCTTTCCTCTCCATGCCTTCTGGATCTTCCAACGAAGTTCTGCAACTTTTCGCTGCTACTGCGTGAAGAGAAAGTAGTACTACTTCTCACAGTTTTCAGTATAAAATATGAAATAGTGCCATGATGAGGGTTTGCAAAAGCCATACATTTTAATTGATTTACATAATTTTTTAGTGAAGGAATGATGCTAAAGACTGTTTATATAAATCAGATAAACTATTATATTGTTTTCTTTGATTATATTATTTCATATGGGACAGAATATGTCTTGTCATTTTTTACTTAAAAGAAGACTGAATGCGTGCACCACCATTTAGAAGAAAATGCAATATCATGTACCGGTGCATGACTGTCAAATGCTGATTTCCCTTTGTGATTGGTGCAAGCTTGGCAGATTTTGACAAACTAGTATTCAAGAATGATCCAGCACGTTATAAATATTTGTTAAGAAATATGTTCCTTAGCTTGCATTTTTTGTGCCTCCCTCGTGTTTCTTTTGACATGCAGTGTCAATTGGGTTATTCTCCTGAAACGAAGATTACCATTCCAAGATATACCACTTCAAAACAAGATGAAATACTCAATTTCCTGTCCTAATTCTTGAAAGTTTTCTGCCAGAACGTAGACAAAGTTCAAGCTTCAGTTTCATATTTTGCGATTTGAGATGTAAATAAGGTAATCTTCTGTATAAAAGACATTTTTTGGGGCTGACAAATGCGGCTAGCTGCATACAATTTCTCCCTCTCCTCTCTTGGCCAAAACACATCACTGGATGTAATCCCAACTTCCACACGAGATACTGTTATTTTTCCACTTCTCTGCCGGGCACGAGTTACTATTGGAAAAGTAGACACGTGCCATTGTTATTTTGGTTTTCTTCTCTGCTGAGCGGCATTCATTACTTCGCAAAAAAGTTTACAAATTATGCTATACGATACTGTATTTTCATCTCTTCTCTGATGAGCTAACTTCATTTTTCTTGACTTGTGCTGCTGCTAGTTTCCCTTGACAACATCAATTTTTCTTCTTTGATTTCCTTTATATATATATATATATATATATATATATATATAAAGAAACTAACTCTCAGAAAATCAGTGGGTACTCGGGCTTAGTATATGAAGAGCGAATTTTTGGGGACGGCAAGATTCTATCTCAGGCTTGCATCAAGTACAGTGTAAAACGAATTAGCATACAAATCGGGTTCTGGTTTGCCATTTGAGCGAACAAAGAACAGAAAGGCTAATTAGAATCAAGGAGGCTATAATAAAATATGACAAAAATACATGCAAATTTTCAGAAGTCATTCCTGGCAAGTCCTAAGCAGCAGTAGCTGCTTCAGTTTTCTGTGTGTCTTTCGCCCCCTTCAGTTTCTTCCAGTTATCTGCACTGTCGATTATTTCTCCTGTTTTTATGAGGTAGCGGACTCGTTTTCCATTGTCGAGAACTTTATGACCCACCCGGCTTGCTACTTCCTTTTCCTTCGAGTAGAGCATAACCTTTGAGCTGTGAATAGGTGCTTCTATCTGTAAAACCATGTTCAAAACATTCGTTAGTTGCTAGAGTGACTAGCAAACAAGAAACCATATGTTCGCACAGAGACTATTGTATCAGCATCATTTAGTAGCAAAACTTGTGCACTTGCTCTAATAGTGTATTAATTGAAGCATACGAGAGAAGCTTTCTATAGAGTAAAGGTTCATATGTGGAATGGTGAATCAGCAGAACGACCTTAATAATCTGCCCTTGTTTATCCTCTTCTCTCTTCTTCACATGCTTCGTCTTGAGGTTTATCTCTTTGACAACCACCTTGCTATTATGCTTATAAATCTTAGAGATCTCTCCAATTTTACCCTTGTAATGCCCAGATATGACTTTAACTGTGTCACCTACTTTAACATGCATTTTGTGTAAAACTGGAAGACTATTTGGCTTGCATTCCTTTCGCTCCCACCGCTTAAGCTGCATGAGGAAAAGAAAGAATATGGAACATTAGGAAAATAGAGAACCAGCCCCTGGAGTTGTGCAGGGAAACAACCAGATCATGTCAAACAAATTCTCCTATTTGAAAGAGAACAAGACATTAATTTTAAAACCAGAGTTATTGGCCTCAATGTGGCTTACTGAAAACTCATTTTTAAGCAACTAATCCAATCATCACTTTTTTGGGAAGCCATGCAGCCAATGGGGGATATCAGATACCCTTGCTGTGGCAGTTGCTGTACCAGATAGTTTAAGTGGAACATCTGTTTGGCCGTCATTGGTATTAATTCAAGGCATATGAAAAACATGACATCTCCATGAGCTTCTCGAACATTTTGATTTGCAACAAAGCATGGCTGCAATTTGATTTTTACCAAGTTATTGGCTAACTGTTTACTGCATTTCCTATTACTTTCCTCGCACAAACTCAACTTTCTTTTATTGGTAAGAACAAAAAAACTTCTCAGAGGAAAATGATAATACTAACCGTTGCTGCTACAAGACATGGTTTGTCTATTGGCTTGACCTGCATGTAATAAAACAAAGAGATTGTTATCATATAGTTACAGTAACTAAAATAAGATATTGTAGAATGCAGCAACTCAAACTAAGAAAGCTAATCAAGCTGTTAGGACATGGTAGTGTTTGAACAATCAATCCATCTTCCAAAATTCCGGCCATTATTCTCACATGAAGGAAAGCTGATACTCAGGGTCATAGCTGTGGAATTAAATTGCTCACCTTGACTCTCATAAATATAACTTGCCTATGTAATAGCAATCCAGCCACCCAAGGCCGGAAGATAACAATGCAAAGCAAAATATCATAAACAGTATCAGATCACAAATGCAGTGCTATCTTAAATTGTTTTTTCTAGGTGCAAAAATGAAAATCCAGACACAAGAAAGTGAAATTTTGTTCCACAGAGCTTATGCATGCAATGGGCAATGGTGCATTTTCAAAACAAATTGAAAAGGTTCAAGTGTAAAAGATATCAACAAAGGAATCGACTAAAGATGTCAAACAATTAGAATAAGATACTGGAAAAATAGAGACACGTTTTATCCAGGAAAAGGGACAAAATTACTTCTTTTAACTTTGGAGTGACTGTCCGCATAATGTACAATCACCTCTGCGACCCATCAAGAACAACCACACCAATTTTTGCACAACTCATTTCACACCGTGTGAACCATATCCTAATTGCAAATTAATATGCAACTCAAAGTGAGATTTTAATTTTATTTCAAATTACCATTGTACTTTCAAAATACCATATCCAATTTATGCAAGACCAATTTCGCACAACCAACAAAGATCGAAGGTACGAAACCAAAACCAAATATTTTCTCCAAATGCAACACATAACATGTTTTGTTCTTGAAAATAGAGAATTAAAACCACCTAAACAACAGTTAGTCAAATCAACAGAACACCCGCTTTGGTATAGGCAACCAGAATACGAGAGCACAAAATAATTTTTCACTCCGAAAAAAAACACAGACAGGTTGCTTTCTTTTTTCCATTTTAGTACAATTTTTGCTCCCATAAGACCAAATAAAGAACACAAAGTTCTGCTAGTCTGTAAAATTCCCGTTTCAACGTAACCGGCAAAGAAGCAAACTATTACAGCAATATCAGATTTTGAATTCATTTAAAAGTTCTGCTAGTCTGTAAAATACCCGTTTCAACGTAACCGGCAAAGAAGCAAACTATTACAGCAATATCAGATTTTGAATTCATTTAATAGCACAAAATAAGTTCTTTTGACAGAAATTAAAGAAATTTGGCGGAGAATAACCTACATTTATCGGCGAGAGAGAGGGGAAAGAGAGACGTTGGCCAAGGAAGGAATTCGAGGAGATAGAAAGAGATGTCATTGAGGTCTGAAGCACAGCTATTGCCGCCATTTTCCCAACTTCTTGTTCTTCGACTCCGCGACTTCCGCCGTGAGCTTTGTTCGGTGAGACACTGATACACAGACAATGTAGGGAGCAGAAGAAAAGAATGGATAGGGCCTTAGACGACGCCGCTTTGAGTTGTTGTAATAATGAAAATGGGGTCCATATTGGGTCAGTCCAAACCCCCGCACAAACGCCATGGGGGGCTTTTGATGGGTGTAAAAATTCTTTGAAATTATTGTTATGAAGTAATTTGCTAATACTAAAAAGGGCATATTTTAATTTACAAAAAATATATAAACAACTGGTATCAATGACACCATATACATATAACTGAGATTTTCTTTTTATTGTTTTCGTTAGAGCAACTCAGGAAGAATCTAAATGCAAACTGATAATAAAGAGCATGCAGTTGCAGAAAAATTCAGTCATTTTTCATTCATTTTCATTTGTGAAGTGTTAATATACAAACTCAGAATGCTGCCATTTCAGAAAAACAGCAGCAGCAGCAGCAGCAGGAGAAGTGATCTAAGTATGTTACAAGAAACTACAAACAACAATCCTTTCTTTCCTAACGCTATAAGAAATCAGAACTACAGCAAATTGTCTTGGCTCCTGTGAAAACTTCAATTTGTGTCACATAACAAAACCAAAACTAGGGAATTAACAAATTGGAGAGAAAATAAAAAATGAAAATCCATTGTCTAAACTTCATATATGTCCACTGTGCTGTCCATGGATTCCTCTCTCCTGTGTTCAGAGATTGGAGTCTTAGCTTCCGCTTGGTCTATGTCAATGGAAACTTCATCTGCTGTGGCGGACTTCCTGTGATGCTTCCTATTGTGCCTCAATTTGAGGATCCGTGAAAGTACTTGCACAATGTCTCTCATGGAAGGTCGTTTTCTTGGGGCACGGTTGACACATCTATATGCGAGGGATGCCACTTCATTGAGCTGTTGCACATCGAAGTTCCCATCCAAATGAGAATCCACAATTTCCTCCCACCCAGTTTTTCCCTCAGTATTCATTGCAGCCTGATCATCATCACATCATGAAACATATTACTTAAAAGTGCAAATAGCATAAATATGATCGACAAAAGCATGCACTTAAGCAGAACAAGAAACTAGACACCAAAAAAGTAGAGAGAGAGAGGGAGGGAGATCTTACAAGCTCCACATATTCCATGAGTCCCTGTAGAGGATTTCTTCCAGCTATAAGTTCAAAAAGCAGCACTCCAAAGCTGTAAACATCACTTTTCTTAGTGAAGTTCCTTGTAGATATGTACTCAGGATCAAGATATCCAAAAGTTCCCTGTATATTGCCCACATGTTTGTCCATCATCTCTTCTCTTGAAAGCCCAAAATCAGCTACCTGGTTCAACCACAATAATTAGATACAATAGTATAATGACAAATCATTACCAATTTTATATATACAAGTCAAAAACAAAAAACGGTAAGGGAAAAAATACAAAGCACCATTCAGCAAGCTGTGGTATATCAATAGACCTTTAGTTAGTGGTGTTATATTCTAAAACAAAAACATAAGATCAAGCGAGGCATACCCTGGCTCTCATGGACTGATCCAACAGAATATTGGAAGATTTAATGTCCCGATGTATTACAGGAGGAACTGCCTGAAACAGGTATATCAATAAAAATATGAAAACACATACTAAGCATAAAACACAAGCTTATGTCTGCAAATACACAGGTATGCTGTCAGACTGAATGAGATGAAAGCTTACCCCATCATGAAGATACTCCAAGCCCCTCGCTACATCCAACGCAATATAAACCCTCGAATTCCAGCTTAATGGTTCATGGGTTTCATCTGTGTGAAGAAGACAACCAAGTTATTTGAACAAAATCAATGCTTAGGAAAATTGAATTTCCTAGGTGCAACTCAAAAAAGAGTTCATTTAGTAAAAAAAATGCATATGAATTGAAGTTTCAAAGTGCACTGCCAGTCATACAATACACCAGAAGGATATATTCCAGAAGGAATGACACCAATAAATTTCAAAAGCTGATGCATAAACCTGGCCCATGAATGTTCATTTTTTCCCAACCCAAGAAAAATATAAATTATTGAAAATTTACAACCTTTCAAGCTTGTATCTATCCAATTGGGATTCTTGCTCATTCGTTCCAATAGTGACATATAAAAATTGCAGCAATAATACAGTTTGAATGGGTGGGATAGATCCTTCAATTACTAAAACGTCAGTGGTGGCAGAGGTCTGATAATTCATTTAACAAAAACTTTACTCCCATAGTTTACCATGCTAATCAACAGACATTTTTTAAATGCCATACAAAATACATAAGAAATCCACTCAATAGTACTTTTAGCAAGAAAATTGATTTTCCTATCAATTCTCTGCCTATAAAGTTGATTGCAGGCTTACTGTACAAATGATAAGCCAAGCTGCCTTTACTCATGTAGACATACACAAGCATGTGCTGCCCCTTTTCTGCACAATATCCAACCAAGTTCACCAGGTTTCTATGATGCAACCTTCCTAACAACATGACCTGAAAATAGTTAAAGGTGGCAAAACATTAAGATTGTTGAACAATGCAAAAGAACATGTAAAATATCAATCAGCACAGTAATGCACGGGTGAATCAACAATTATTAGAAAAGGAAAAAAAATAAATGTCGTTTGCAGATATTCCATTGTCTGGAACTTTCAGACTCTAGTATCTCATGAAATTTGGTCATCCTATATTCCTAACTTTTGTCTGACTCGAACTGTTTTGAACAACTTTGAAGTTGGACATATGTTCTAACCCAATAGAAACCATATACAATCACTCTGATTTGAGAAAATTGCAGCTTAGTATTTCACAAAATTCAGTCATCCTGTAAGAGTTACAAAACCTTTTTTCTAACCAGAAGTTTTTCCAACCGCCACTTAGATTCATGTTCCAACCAGTAGAACCAAGGTTCCTTCCAATTGTAGCTAGGACAGAGGCTTTATTCTAACTTGACATTTATGCTATAATTTTCCCTGAAGTGTTTTCTTAAGATGCAAAAAAGTGAAAGAATTATTAAATGCACAAAAAAAAAGGCTAGGCATATGTTTTAACTTAATCCACAATACAAATATTTGAGGCAATAGCTTTATTACTAGGTCATTAACCATTCACCATCAGTACCTCTGTTTGGAATTCTTTCTCCCCTTGCTTAGAATCAGTTGCAAGCACTTTAACAGCAACAGTTTCACCAGTTGACACCTGAGCTTTGTATACCGGGCCAAATGCACCTTGTCCTATTAATGTTGTAAAATTACACGTAGCTTTCTGCAAATTCCTACATGCCCATGAACAAGAAAAGAATAAATAGGAAGAAGGGGAAAGTAGGTCAAGAAAAACTTCCAAAGTTCAAAGAAACCATCATTAGAAGGAAATACTAAAAAGGGAAAAGGGCTACAGTGTACCAAAAAAATTATAACAAAATAATTGTAAAATCGTTAACCATAAAAGGATTCAAGTCCTGCTCATCTTCACTACTGCTATTTCAACAAAAATAACATTAGGAAGTCAAATACATAAGAACATTCAAGCCATCTTAATTGCTAAGAGATACATCATTTCGTACTGAACAGAAGCTAAATTTGCATAAAACAGTTCCATATAAACAAAATTCAAGACTTTGGTATGGCTCAGTAATAGAAATGATTACCCTAAAGCAGTTTGGTAACACTTAAATTCAAAATCCATCTCATGTAAGTTAAAATGAAAAATAATGAAAAAGAAATCCAATTCAATGTTAACTAGTAAAGATGAAACACATGCAGTAGCTTTTCAGGAAACATACTTATAAGAATACTCAGGTATTCCAGATGCCGAAACCACATTCCTCCTCTTAAAACCTTCAAGCCACACGGACTTGCCATTCTGTCCAGATTTCACTGGTGACTCTGGGCCAATGGTCGAATCTGACAATATACCACAAGAATCAACTCCATTTACACGGATAGGAATAGTTGCCGCCCTCCTAGAACTACTATTGCCTATCTGGGATCGCTTCCTTTGGTACCTGATGCAGAGCAATGAAGAAATGGCTAAAAGGACTCCAATAACCACTCCTATAGAGATCCCAATTATCAACCCAGATGACTCCCCTTTCATCACTGTGCCCTGAGTTTCGCTATTCAAGCCTCCAATCCATCAAAACAGCTGCAACACCGATTCAAATTCTGCTTAATGACTTACATGGTAAAGTTGATAGCAAAAGATCAATTCTAGACTTTAAAGTAAATTACATTGTAAAATTCATAGGACAAAGACAAACCGGAACTATCATAAAAAATTCATAACCATGAAAAGTCAAACCTGAGGCATGAATATCGAATTCACACACGAGCTAAACAGCAACTTAGAATTCCATTGTACTTAAAACAAAATAAGAAATTTTTTCCTGATAAATAAACTCTTTTATTGTGTCAGTAAAGAAAAGTCTCTGATTTGCACGAATCCAATCTTACTAAAATGGGATTATCTAGGGAATAATTGATACAAAACAACGCAAGTACAAGAGTAAAGTAAAATAAAAATCCATAACAACGGATCTGTATGAAAAATAAAAAAGATGGAAAAGTATGAATCTTGAATGGACTTGATTGACAATAATCAAAACATAAAGTTTTCCATTCAAATAACTGCAGTTTTTTCTTGTTTTTGCTTTTGTCGTCTTTGCCTACCTTTTCCGAGCCAAAAACAGAGAGCAGAAACCAAACAAGCCCAACTCCTCAGATCAAAGAATGAAACACAACATGGATTTTTTAAAGCAAAAAAATGGTCTGCAAACCAAATGGCCGCGACGCATGGACGATGCTGAAACATTTAAGTTCGGAGTGAAGTACCTGCTAATATCCCGACGGTTGAAACAGATAAAAGTTTTTTGGAAAGAGAAAAGCAAAAACAGCCCCCCACTCCAGCCTACAGATGTCGAGAAATGGTTCAAGGAAACAGAATCTGAACTCTCAAGAGAAGAGAGCAAACCAGACGCTATCTGCTGCGAGATAACAGAGATACCAAAGTAACGTTGCAGTAATAGAAGGAGAAATTGTCTTTTTCATTTGTTGGTATTAATAATATTTTAAATCCCTGGAGTCGCCGTTTGTTTGCATTAAAATATCGCGCCTCGAGTCAGGCGAAGACTGCTTTCGTGCTTCCCAAAACAACCTTGGCTTTTTTGATATGACGATTGTGTCCTCGCAGGGAATTTACGTTGGATTTTCCAGGTTATGATCCCGTGTGTATGGGACCATATTTACCTGGACACGTGGGGCCTGTGGGCTTTAAAGTGTAATTCAAGAATTAGTATTATTAAATATTTTTAATTTTTTTTTGGATTATTTAAATAAAATATTAAATGGAAAATATGTGCCCACATTATATATTAGGTGTGTCCTTTCCATGACTAGATTTAGGACCCCCTCTTCAGATTAAGGGCTGGATTGGTAGCCTAACTTTAAGGCCATTGCTGTTCACCAAATTCTTAGCTTGTCATTGGTTAATTATTCCATATAATCATGTTAATTACTCTCAATTTAAATTAATTTAAGAAAATATATTTAAAATAAAATAAAATAATAAAAAGGTCAAATCAGTCATTTGGAAAAAAGGGACAGAGCGTGTAGAACGTGGGGTTAGTGTAATAAATCTGTCTTTGAAAAATCAATAGCGAAATATTTGACCGGCGTACACGGTGGAACCGATTTTCCGGCATATAATTAATAATTATTACTAAAACGGTCAAATGAATGAGCCCAAACGAAGCCGGAAAGTTGCTTTAGGTCGTCGGGTAGAAAACGGCAGCGTTGGTCCCCATCATCCCCACAAAGGAAGAATTTACAAATCAAGGTTATGTTGGATTGGATTGAACGGGGTTTTGATTGATTCAGAGCCAGCCACTGAGGTCTCTTTCAGAATAGTATGTCATCTGGGGGCTCTGTTTGATTCCTTTCAAAGCAGTTGAATGGTCTATTCCATTGACGAGAATGGTGTGGTGATGGGATTGACGCAGGGTTTAATGCTATAACAATGGCGTCACAACTCTCGTTTCATTTCATGCATGCAATTTCATTTTTGGTCAAATATGCATGTTAGGTCGAGAAGATTAATAATGTAGCTGCGAGTTGTTAGGGTTATGATTGTTCGTAAAAGCTACAGCATAATTAAAAAAGAATGTAATCGTGGAAGCCAACCGGACACTAAATCATAATAGATCACGATCCATGAATTTTATAATACATATGCCTTCCTCCTTGAGTACTCACTCGAAGTGGGTAACACCGTCAATTATTACATGACAAAATTAAAATAAAAATTATATATGTATTAATATATTGTAAATAAAATTTTTTTAGTTAATTATAAAATAAGAAATGGCACAATACCATTGATTGTTCTCGTGTTAACTTAAGAGGCAAAGATACTACTATAAAATTTATAATGGTGGCATGGGGTTGAAGCATAGGCTTTGGTTCCTTGGGCAATGTTCATATATTATGCATGTGAATGGGTTGTGTGGATGCATGTGCACTTGTTCTCATCTCAAACCCACTCCCACCATTGTTTAGTTCATCTTTTGGGTTTTATATGTATAAACCGTCCAATACCCAAATCAAAATTTGAAGTTCATTTTCTTGAAGATGTAAAATTAACTAATTCTTGTTATTTTACGATATTGTTAAATTGCCATGGCCATGATTGGAGCAAGAGACCCAAGTTGTTAACAACTCATCTAGTTTAGATGCAGGCTTCATATTCCGGGAAACTGACCAGCCCATTTGCAGGCAATTCATTGAGTTGGAATGAATTTGGGACAATATAAATGGCAAGAATAAGAATATAACTCAAACCCTGTTGAAAGCAACTGACGTCTAGTATTGCGAGATCTGGTTCGCTGCAGCTGTCAGAGTGTGTTCTCAGGAATTAAAATCAACAACAGACACTGTGGGAGCCCTCTATCACAAAATATATGGCCAGAGAGAAATACATCTGCACAACCTGTGATGTGCAAGGTAAGGAGATTGCATACTTTTGTGGTCAGTTTTTCTTTTCTTTGCTGAGAAGTACTTGGACGTGCGCGGCCGTGTGTAATCTGTAATTTCGTTCTGCCATGAATAGCAATTTGAAGAACTTTGTTATCAAATTTGCATTAATTATTCTGAAATCTGATCGTCAATACATAACTTTCTGGGTCGATTGGGTTCCTTTCTTCTCATTACGCCACCCCTGCAATAGTTCAGCACATTTTTCTCCTGGTGTTGATGCAAACATTTTCTGTTGAACACTTTTGAATAAAGAGAATATATATATATATATATATATATATATATATATATAAATAAATCCAGTCTGAATTGGAAAAGAAGATAATTATATATGGTAAATCTATAATTAAATCTATAATTCATCTACAGGTAAATATAATCCAAACAGAAAGCATTCTGTCTTCATGACATCTAGCCAGCCCAGCAGAAGATACACATAATTATAGATTACTAAGCATAATTATGGAATAATTCAGTCCAAGTTTGAAAAGCTAAATTAACAAACCAACAATGTGTTTCACGCACATATAATTCATTTATTTTTTTCTCTCGCAGCTATGCCTATATAATACATGATCATGAAGGCATTAAAACTCACACTAGCTAACTTTCGAAGCACAAGAAGCTACACCAGACAAACAACTCCATTTGCCTGAATAGCCCCCACTTGAATTACTAGAAATCTAAAGTAATTATGTCTCTACAAGTTCCTGCTTCAATCCAAAGTGCTAAGCAAGATTCAAATCGTCGTTCGGCAAATTTTCATCCTAGTGTTTGGGGGGATCATTTCCTTTCGTATGCTAGTGATGACTCCAAGGTAAAATGCTTATTCTGATTTAAGGAATATATCGTTGAAAATATTTTTTAAACCAAAGAAGCACTTTCTAGTAAAAGCACCTCGGTATCCTTTAGAGGTGCTGCTCTACATGCTTCTCTACTAATAAAGGGAGTTTATATCATGCATACGTTTGTGCGCGGGTTCTATGGGTTTTCGTCCTCTAAAACGTTCCCATCCCAGTATTAAAATAGCTTTACTTCATTTTCTTCCTTAGGAAACTGATGGTCACGACTACGTAAAGCATCTGGAACTGAAGGAAGAAATTAGAAGGATGCTGGTGACTGATATCAACAAGCATACGCAGAAGAAATTGGACCTGGTCGATGCAATCCAGCGTTTGGGCGTGTTTTACCATTTTGAAAGTGAGGTTGATGAAATCTTGGAAAAAATGGCACACCGTGAGTCTGCTCTGATGGTTGATGAAGATTATGACCTATATTATACCTCTCTTCAGTTTCGATTACTGAGACAACATGGCTACCAAATTTCCAGCGGTATGTCTTTTAATTTCTTGCTTTATTCCTTTTATTCAATGCCCGGTATGCATATCCTTTTCACTGTCACTCGCCTTTATTTTGCTTTTCCTGATGTAATATTGGAAGTTATACATGGAAAGAAACATAGAATAAAATCCTTCGAAAATTCAAGTACACGAATCATCTCTAAAACGTATTTCTACACATGTTAAACAAAGAGCCTTTGAGTAATTAATTACCCAAACATTAGCCACACAAGTTTGATATCTACTTAGACGTATTCTTTTCAAATGGTGGTGTAGACGTCTTCAACAAGTTCAAAGATAGCGATGGAGACTTCAAGGCATCTCTTGTAGGAGATGTTCGAGGAATGTTAAGCTTGTATGAGGCTGTGCATCTCAGGTTTCACGGAGAAAATATATTGGAGGAAGCGCTTGCTTTCACTACTTGCCATCTTCAGTCTATAGCAGCTCAATTCAACACCCCACTTGCGGCGCAAGCTAAGCATGCGCTAGAGAAGCCTATCCGCAAGGGCTTACAAAGGCTTGAGGCAAGATATTACTTGACTATCTACCAAGAAGATCCCTGGCACAATAAAGTGGTCTTAACGTTTGCAAAATTAGATTTTGACAGATTACAGAAACTGCACCAGAAGGAACTCGGTGGGCTTACAAGGTAAAGTTGCCTAAAATGTTTTCATGATCTACAATAAGCATGTTTACAAGTTACGCATGGAAATATTTGTGTATTCAAGCTTTAGCTAACATACTTGTAATATGAAATTGATTTGAATTTTAGGTGGTGGAAAGATTTGGACTTTACTACAAAATTGCCTTACGCCAGGGACAGATTTGTAGAATTGTATTTTTGGATATTGGGTCTTTACTTTGAGCCAAAATACGAATTGAGCAGAAGAATAATGACCAAAGTGATTTATATCTCGTCCATAATAGACGATACATTTGATGCTTATGGTACTTTGGAGGAACTTAAACTCTTGGCTGAAGCTGTCAGAAGGTTTAAAATTTCCAATCAATTAATCTGATTTTGTTTACGTAGAATAAATATTTAGTTGTATGACTTATTAATTTACAGCGTATATTGTTATTTGGTAATTTTCAGGTGGGACATTGACGCCATAGATGTACTTCCAAGGTACATGAAATTAATTTACAAGACACTCTTAGATATTTTCAGTGAAATAGAGGACGAAATGGTCAAGCAAAGAAGATCATACTGCATGCCGTATGCAAAAAAGACGGTAGGCAGGCAATCTACAGCTTTGATGGTTTATATTCGTAAAAACTTTCTTGTCTTCTTAGTTTCTCTTACTCTCTTTCCTTTTTTGTTTTTTGAACGATGAATATTGAATTGGGTAATGTTTCCACAGATGCAAGAACTAGTTGAAATGTATTTGCAGGAAGCCAAATGGTTGAATGAAGGTTATGTGCCAACAACAGAGGAATACATGGAGGTGGCAATAACAAGCTGTGGCTACGTAATGATTGCAACGGTGTCCTTCGTAGGCACGGGTGAGATTGCAACAGAGGAGGCATTTGAGTGGGTGTCTGGTAAACCTATCCCTAAGATGGTAAGAGCATCATGTGTTGTCTGCAGGCTCATGGATGACATAGTTTCTCGCACGGTATGTACCACTCTATATTAAGTCGTTAACCCAAAATAAAATAAAATAATTACAAAACTCTTAACATCTGTGCTGTGCATGTGTTATAATATGTGTATAGTTTGAGCAAAAAAGAGGACATGTTGCCTCAGGCATTGAATGCTACATGAAGCAGCACGGTGTGTCTCAGGAGGATGCAGTGAAAGTGTTTGAGAAGGAAGTTGAAAATGCATGGAAAGATATGAACGAGGAGTTTCTGAAACCAACAGCTGTTCCAATGCCTCTGCTTGAGCGAGTTCTTAATCTTGCGCGAGTAATTGATTGTTTGTACAAGCACGATGATCACTACACCAATTCTCATTTCATTAAAGACCATATTGCCTCCTTATTCAGAGACCCTCTACCACTTTGAAGGACATCTGTTCCCTTCGTTACACTGCATTTGAATTGGTCAATTGCTGTTATTTCCCCTTGAATAAATGCTGTCATTTGTCTTGACATGAAATAATAAATTTAAGTTTTATTTCTTTAATTAATAGAGATGTGACCCTTTATGTATTTTCTAATCATCTCTCCGATCAAGTTATGAGTTCAATTCAAGTGTGAGGGAGCCTTGCAAGGTTGCTTGGATCGATAGAAAATCTATATATATATATATTGCAAAAATTAAATTAATATTTGTTATAATCAATCATAATCAACTAAATTGTTTGATTATAAAAAATATATATGTCTCGAGATTACAATATAATTGTTTTCATTTTAAACTTTGATTTTTTTAATTACAAAATATTTAAAATAATATTCTTTCTATATTTAATAAATACAAACAAAATAATTAATTGAATCGGTGTGTCTTTGATAATACACCTTTAATAGGTGTCTCTTTCTTTCAGCATAAACAAGCACTTCTTTATATTTACTTTGGGATATTTTCAAACATGTCTCCTGAAATTTAATAAGATAATACTTAAATAAATATATATATTTTATAAATTTAATAAAAAATACTCCTTAAAATTAATTAAAATATTATTATATATAATTTTAAATATTAATAATATTTTTCATACACTTTTATCGAAGTTTTGAAAATTAACCAAAAATACTTCTAAAAGTTATTTTTATGTTTCAATATTTAATTTAATTTGATAAATATACATAAATTATGTGTCAATTTTAACAAGATAATACTATAAATTGCTTGTTCGTCTAAAATTATAAACCATTTAATTTAATATATATATATATATATATAACTAAATAATATGAATATTTAAAAATAGATTTTATAAATTGTTTGATTATATAAAATTATTTTAGTTGTGAATATTTTTAAAATTAGTTAAATTTAAAATTTTTTATTTTTTTTAAAAAATAATTAAATAGTTTAAGTATTTGTAAACATAAAATCTTTAATTTTTATTTTTTTAAAATAAAAATTTTTAATTTAATTAATTTTAATAATTATAATAACTAAAATACTAATATAAAAGTAAGTAATTCATCAGATTTATTTGTATTATTTAATTTTATAATTAATAATTTTATGCAATTAAGTAATTAATGGTATTATTTTATTAAAATTAGTATTTAATTTATATATATTTATTAAATTAAATATTAAAAATAATTATTTATTAATTTTTAAAAAATTATATTAAAAAAAATTATTAATATTTAATGACAAACACAGCCATCCCATTTGCATACTAAACAAGCAAGAGAAATACTTCAAACCGAACAGAGAAGGAGTTTTTCTGAAGTTCATGGATAAAGAGGTGGAAACACTGTTGTAGACAATGACTTGGGTAGTTTCTTGACGTTAAATTATTAATATTCGTAAAGACTGTGAGAGAGTTGGTGAGAGACTCTAATGTATTAATAATGTAATTTGGAGAGTGTGAGAGATAATTGTATTATTCTTACTGGTTAACCGTGATAGTCCCTGAGATTTGTGTTTCAGATGCAAGTAATAGTTGTCCTGTAAATTTCCATTGCAAAGATTAGGAGAATATGACATGTAATAAATGTTTCACTATATATGGAAAGCAGGCGGCATGGGTTAAATCATTTTTAGTACTTGTGACTTTCAGCTTTCTTTTCAATCGTGACTGAGAGCAGAGAGAGGCGCACCGATCAGCAGGGACTTGGGACTCCCAAAGATTTTCTTCCATTACCACTTCTCACCGCCAAAAGTTAGAATTTTACCGGATAAAGACTGGCACAAGTAATGGAAATAAATAAAAATATAACAATGGAGACGATGAGTTGCAATGCCATGATATTGTTGTTTACATAATCACCACTGATTATTGGGAAATGTATTCTTTCTTCTGTTCTGATATTTACAAAGTCACCACCACCACAACCACTACCACAGCCCACAGAAGATGAAACCAAACAACATAGTGTCCACAATTCCTGATGATCTTTCATCGTCGTCATGCCCCACCTAAGCCTCAAATCATATTTCTCTACATTCCCACCCCTTACAATTAACACTGGAAAATAAAAGAATTATTGCACACCTGAATCACCATATAAACCTCAGTGATTCTACTAACTAAAATAACACTGGGCACTGAAAAATAAATTACCTCTAATTGAACTCTTCACCTCCATCTTTAAAATGATTCTCCATTTTCAGGCCTTCAATGTTACTATTTACAAACTTGAGTTGAGCCTCCATTCTTAAGCTCTCGCTATTATTTACAATCTCAAGCTGAGTTTTGGTTTTAGGGGCTCTCACTATTATTTACAAAACCCTTGCATTCTATTGGCATCTGATGACCATCTAAACCTGTTTCTTTGATGCCACCGTTGTTAAGTTCGGCCACTGAAGCACCATTCACTGTTACAGAATCAAGAGAGCCAGAGCTACACCTCCTCGAAAGCCTCCCATTTTCTAATATCCCAGATCTCTGATGCAGCAGTTGGCCATGGCTATTGCTATCTACAGCAGGAACCCTGCATATAATTTCATGACCTCAACATATGATTTCATAAATGCAACACCAAAAATCCATACACAAGATAAGAAGAATAATGAGTGAACCCTTCATATAACAAGGGAACGAAATTCATTGGCTTTCACAAATATGGACCAAGAAAAGTATATTACCCATTGCTCAAATGCACAAGTCAACTAAAACCAAGTAATTAGCAATAAGCTATGCCAACATCTACTAAATTCATAGATCCCATAAATTACTTAAACACACTAAAATGATAAGCTAACAGAAACAGACTTATATAAGACATCCCAGTAGCATGATAATATAAAGAATCTGATAGCAGAACTTGTAAACCTAATATCACAAAGTTAAATTAAAATGAAAAAAAAATTTAAACAGTTCTTCAGGCACCTTGCTTGTTGAAATTTGGGAATCTGGAGATAGTTGAAAACAGGGACCAAGTCTTTAGACCTTGCTTCAATCATGCGGGTTGGAAACCTTTCAATTTCAATTCCCCATTTCAGATTATTATCTTCATCCATTTTAATGCCCTGTGTCAACATTGACTGAAAGTATATCTGACAAGAAATGGCACAACAACAAAAGGCATGTTACACGTCAAACAAAATATTTGCATGATTCCACCTACAACTGCCTTTTCAGAAAACCAGCACAAGGAAATACCTCTTGTTTTGCCCACAATGGAATGCGAGGTGGATGCATCTGCAGTTCAGCTTCAGAAATATAGAGATGATGCTTATCTTCACAACTGACCTTTGTTTTGTCAACCACACCCCTAGCTTCGGTAAGAGTACAATTTCCCTTGTTCATATGTTCAGGATATATTTTATTGCTATCGCAAGCTCCATTCTCACCATATATGTCTATATTATCTTCTCGTTCTCTTCGAGTTTGTTTCTGACATATATTCCACTTCTGGATTGCCTCAACAACAAATCTAGGATCACCCTCTGGAACTGAATCATAAGTGGTGCCTACCGTAGACAGACCAATTGTTGGGTCTAGACCCACAGACATTCGTAATGCATATTGTATCATACATCCAGAGGGAGAAAAAACCAGGAGTTGGTACTTTGATTTTGAAGAGCTACCACTTGCAAATATGTCGCTATTGCCTTTGCAGTCCTGGAAAGATGAAGCAATGGCCCCAGAAAGAGAACTCACCCTTCCTGTTGCAGCTGCTGCAGCACCACTTACAGTGCCTTTCCATCCATTATTTCCATTCCTTATTCTGCTAACCACAGAAAGCGTAACTGGGGGACCAGATGCACAGAGGCTCTGTTGATTAGGCATTTGTAAACCTAAATTAGGTGGCCGCCGAACTGCTGCCTGGGTCATTACACTCAATCCACTATGTTTTGTGGTAAAACTAGCATCAGCAGACTGAAAATTGACTGATCCCCCAGATGGATGTATGGCAAATAAATGGCTCGTCCCCCTAGAGGAACTAATCATAATCCAGTTGCTGTCATCACTGAAACTAATATCCTGTATGACCTGAAACCAAAAAGAGAAAGGAAATGAAAACACACACACACACACACACACACACACACAAATCAATGATCCGCTAACAGGGATACAAGAAAAATGATCAAACAATTACAGTGCTCTTACAGCATTTGTTAAGCCACGTTGCAACCTGTAAAGATGTACATAAGATGTACTAGCATCACATGCAGTGGAGCTTCCTTGGTGTCCCGGCATTATTTTGAAGATATTTATGTTATGACCCTGAACTGAAGCAGTCACTAAAAGGATCCCACTGGGATCAAAGCACAATGCAGAAATAGGACTCTTGTGTGCCCTAAACTGGGCAATAACAACTTTACTTACTATATCTCTGACAATCACCTGATTAAGAAGAAGCATAAGGGCATAAAAGGATCATCATTATAGTCTGCCACAGATAACTAGATACAGAGAAGAGCAGAATGGAATATTGTTTACGAATAAAGATACAACTATTCCTAAGATAACATGATTGCTAACAGGAAATTCCTGCCCATTGAAGAAGGATGAGTGATATACAGAAATTTTTTCACACTTTCCACCATGAGGAACTACGCATGCAACAACAAAAAGCAAGTAAAGAACCAATTAGTTTCACAAAAGAAAAAGGTACAGGTAGAGAAAAGGGTTTCCATTGCTAACACAAACTTAAAACAATAAGAAGTACCATTCCAACATTATCTGCATCAGGCAAAAGACCATTAACAGTTCCATTGGCTTTCCCACCAGGGCTCCCTGATTGTGGAGAATTCTGAGAATCAGGTAAAAGCTCTGAGCAGTACCTTGATAGCTGCTTACATCCTAAATCTCCTAGAGTCACTATCCCAGCAGCAAGTTGCTTGCTTGATTCTTTTGCATAGTGTGCAACACGGCTCCCATTTGATGCAAAGCCAGAAAAACTCAGAGAATGGGTTAGATGTTGTGGACTTACACGCCCAGTATTTGACACTACAACTGGACTTCCACTATAAGCCAGCCACCTGGGACCAACTGCAAGAGGTCCGTAGCCTATACCTCCAGAATTAGGATATTCCATACCCATAGGATTTGTAATAATGACGTATTCTGTTTCTAATGTTGTAGCATCTAAGCAGTGTATCTGCAGTACATAGAACTTAATTCTTACCCATTGATTAGGTAAACGATACAAGTGCATGAAAATGTATGAATAAGTGAGCATACCTGAGCTGCCAGACATATGGCAACAACTCTAGAGCTGCATCTAACAGAATAAATGACTGATCTGAAGTTTATCACATGTACATAAGATTGAGATCTCAAGGAATAAAAACAAACGACTGTCGGCACAGAACTGCCATTCCCCAAGTCTTGGTAGTCTGAAGCAGCCCCATTACAAGCAGTAGCTAACCCATTCCAAATATTAGTACAGCAAGAACGTGATGCATCAGCACAAAATACGAGGAGTGGCCGGGCTTCTGTAAACTTGTCTCTCAATCTTTTTGATGCTATTGGTCTTGGTATCATTTTCATATATGAAACAGAACCGTCATTTCTGGAAACTAGGTCATGGACATTATCTGCCTCTTCAACATCCCAAACCTGGAAACCAGACCCATATCCTAGGAGGAGAACTTGTCTTGTGTCATCTCCCTCACCCTCTAGTTTGTCAAACCCAGCCCAAAGCACCTTCATCTAATTTAAAAAAAATAAAAAGGTATGATATGAGCCATCTTTGCTCTAAGATTTTAATTTCAAGGAGTCAAATTAATAAGAATCATTTTACAACATGGACATAAACAGGGAAAACAGAAGCATAGCATTCCATAACAACATGGTAGAAGAAATTAACCAACAAAAGCCAAGGTATGACCAAAAAAAAACAGCTAAAGGAACTTCACAAATACTTCTAGCTAAAATCTAGAGATTCAACTTGTACATATGCTAAAGCTCAACATTGACATGCTCAAATCATTTGTTTCAGTAAAGATCACCCAACCTACAGGCACCAAAGTGAACTAAATTGTACACTCCAAACTTTGGAAAAATCACAAGCATATGAAAGTTCATGTTTTGTCTACCTATTGCAATGAATTGCTACTGCCTGTCACGCTTCCCAATCATCCTAAACTTAAAAAACATTCCACCATGAGAACATATTGTTATGTACCACAAATGAACTTTCCTTAAATTCAACTAACCAAAAATAATAAAACAAGCGTATGCTCCATTCTGACTTTCTTTCCAGATCCCACCCAAACATCACAATATCCACTCAGAAAGCTGAAAACAGAACTGCACTTTATGTGTACCAAATTTTACATATAAAATAACAATCTTAGCTTGGGCTTATCAGATTTGTAATATATCTCCAAAATCCACTCAAAAATCACAAATTCCACCACTTCAAAACACAAACAACTTATGAATTAAATTCCACGTTGCACGCTAAACATATGCCTAAATCAATACGGGCATGCTTAAATCTTGCTATCGCCCAAAGTTATAGGCCAAAAATCGAAACAAGAATGTCACAGCTGCCACCGTCTCATGACCAAAATGCTAACTTCTACCTAATTTACGAAAACGTTCTCTTACTCTCAGTCAAAATTACACATTCTAACAAAATATTAATGACAGATTCAAACTCCAACATTCAAATATTCTGTTTACAATATAACAAACTATTAGGCATGCTTAAGCTCCCATCCTCTATCCAAAGTTGCAGTAATAAATAGACTTAAGTTAAAAAAAGAAAAAGTTCCTTGTTACGGATAAGCATACCTGATCATGGCTTGAATCATCATCTCTCTCCACAATCGACGACGCCACCGAAACCGCCGACCTCGCCACCGTGGACGCTCCAGATGACATGATCCTCAAATAACTCGAGAGTGTACGAAACGGGCTCTTTCCCGATCGCGAAACGACGCGGTTCTGCAGTTTTTTCCCATCACTACTATTCTTCATCCCAGAAAACATCGAACAATGAAATTAACGAATACCCGAACACGAAATTCAGTTCTCTAACTCCAATTTGTTGTTGTTTGAGCATAACACCGGGCTGTTTCTAATTTTTTTTCAAAAAAAAATAAAACAGACTTCTCTGAGCTCCTCCAAAACAACCCTAATTCTATAAAGAAACAGCCCTAAATTCGAATTTTCAGGGCACAAGTGTGTTCATGAAGGGTTTTAGGAAGAACCCAGATGGAAACAACCTCTGAATTGAAACAAAAGCCGGTGATGATTGTGGTTTGCGTCCTTCTGCGCCGTAAAATTAAGAACTGCTTTGAGAAAACCAAACAAATAAATAAATAAAAAGATTGGATTTCGAAGCGTTTTTGGTTTATATCTTTAATACCCAGAAGTAAAAACCGAACCGATATCAAAGATTAAAGCAACCTTTATTGAGGATTATCAGTGTTGCAATTTACAATAAAAATTAAAAAATTAAAAAATTTTCAGAAAACCAAAGAATTTATTGTTTTTTCAAATTGAAAATCAATAATTTATAGTGCAGAATTGCACATAAGGGTTTTCAGCCGGACGAATCGAAGAGGAGAGAGAACAGAAGGCTTCAACAGAGGAAGAAAGGGAGCTGGATAACGAAGTTTTTGTTATATTGTTTTTTCATTTTTCTAAATTATTATTTTTTAGAGATAAATACCAAAATAAAAATCGAAAGTCTTATATATTAAAGAGTGAAGAGTTTAGTTTGTGTCAGGTTTTAGTTCGGGTTCGGGTTGTTCAACCAAAGCAAACATTCCCGTACATCTTTTCCAAGTCTCCTCTCCATACTCGTACTCCCTCTCTGAGTCAACCTCTACTCGTACAATAAACCTCCCTAATTAAAATTTCTCATCACATTACTCCTTCCTACTCGTGTGTATACGGGTATTCTCTCAAATATTGAATATCACGATATTATGGGGAAAATTAAAAAAAAGAAACGCAGAGAAAATGCCGGGAGATGAGCAGAAGATGCTTGAGAAATACGGATCGGCGCCGTCACATCTGATCTGGCGTATTTTCTGACAGATCTCTGTCTATCGGTTTAGTGTTAACCACGTTCACATGTTTCGCCCAACGACTTTCCGGATCGCTGTTAGGATCTTAGTTATTCATACCAAGGAGAATCTTTTGCAACCGTGACGTGGACTTCACAATCACGTGATAACTATTTTCACATGTGATGATAGATCTCAATTATTTATTTTGTTATACATTACATTACAGGTGGGGAAAGATCAATTTGATCATACATAATACACGTGGCATGATTATCACATTGACATCAAAGAGTAAATCATATGCGAGTTTAAATTAGCTATTAATACCAAGTGAAAATTAAAAAAATAAAAACAAGTAAGTGGTCACTTTGATTTTATTAATAACGATGAATGGACCAACAAAGTCCTTTCACCTATCAACCTTGACCGCCAGCCAAAATCCATGGCCATTTTAGCTGGCCATCATTAAACCAAAAGAGTGAGATTATTTAACGAAGAGATGAAAACCAAGAGAGTGAGACAACAGAAAATGACTTGTGGTGGCAGGAGCATGACTCGGTTTACCCATTTTCGTGTCGCTAATAATATTTGCAGCAGGATCAATTACACTCAGTGCGGATGAAGATGAAACAAGTGTGTTGGGACGCTGTTAGCCTTTCAGATTTGCCTCGTTCAACACACACCACAAAAAAGTACGTAACGTGTCGTCACCCAACCGGTCTATTCACTCCCTCGACGCAACATCTGCAACCACGTTTTATTCGTGTTATGGAGAATGGGCCCTGTGGGGTGAAGATAGAAATTAGTATGTTGTGTTGGGTTTATTTGCAAGTTTGGACCATATAGAATGGGTCCATTTGGGCGGCCTCCACTCATGGAGTCGAATCGCGTAAAAGGTTGTCTGGAAAAAGGAACGCAGGCGAAGCATGTGAATGTGACGAGGATGGCTTTAAGCAGAATTTCGTCTTCTCATTCACCGCCCAAAAGGAACTAATCCCAAGGCATTACTAATTCCTTGCCCTTCTTCCTCGCTTGTGTCGCGATACGTGAATTGGGAAAAATAAAAATATGCTATGCTAATCACGGTACCCATTTAAGTTCATCCATAACAATCATATTACGACCAAAGAGTGGAAGCCTAATCGATGGTTAGAGTTTTACTTTCACTGTGTCCAATGTCAATGCAAATCATATATTTCTTTGCTTTGCAATTACTCTTTTACCACAATACCATAAACACAACTTTATTACTCAAAAGGGAAACTCTAGACCAATAAGGGCTTATATATATATATATATATAAAACGATAACGTTGTGCGTAATTTTCAACTTGAAAATTACATTGCATTGCAACGCATGGTATGGAATGTGGAATGTATAAAATATGATCAGCCAGTTCGTTCTCATACTAGTACTAGTGAGATGCCATTAGCAAATACAAGATGTTGTTTTACAAAGCTAATTGGTGGCACGTGCATGGATGGTCTCACAAATAAAAAGGCCAATCTGTATCACGAACATGGCTTGCCGTCATCCCATGTGATAGCCTAATTCCAGTGTTTTCCGTTTCAATAATACCAACAGTACTTGTAAACACATGCCAGCAAAATGGTCGCACTAAAATTCTATAAATTCAATCAATCAAATCAATAATAATAATAATAATAAACTAATACTAATAAATCAAGTTTCATTGGGAAGAAACACACCGACTAATCCCCTCCCGACACACGCACTCGTCAAACTGTTTGCGCTCGCACGTGCCACCAAATACCACACACGCGTCTACCCGCCTCTCGCCGCTCGCTCGCTCGCTTTCTCTGTTCTGAGGTTCCCACCAGAAGCAAAGCATCCATACAAAAAGCCACACTCAGAATATGCACACGAAATTCTTCACATTTCCCGCAGAAACCTAGATTAGGGGCTTCTTATTGTTGAATCTGAAACAAATTTGGGAAGTTTTATGTGATCATTACGGTAACAGATCCATTAGAAGTTTTGAAAGTCATAAAAGAACAAAGAACACGAAGCAGAGCAAGAAGATTTTAGAGATTTATAAGACGCGGAAGCTTCAATGGAGTCGATACTCGCACGGGCGCTGGAATACACGCTCAAGTACTGGCTCAAATCATTCTCCAGAGATCAGTTCAAGCTGCAAGGCCGTACCGTACAGCTCTCCGGTTTAGGTAAATCTCGCTTAATTCAATGTTTATTAATTACGTGATCTTGATATTTATTAGTTACCTGATCGTCTCATTCAGCTGAAATGTTGAATTTTGTTGAAATTTGATAGATATAAATGGAGACGCGTTGCATGCGAGTATGGGATTGCCACCGGCGTTGCACGTTACCACCGCAAAAGTTGGAAAATTAGAAATAATTGTTAGTATTTTTTTTTCTCATTTTTAAGGTGGAATTGTCTTTCGTTATTGAATTGAAATATTTAGTTATAATTGATCAATGTCTTTTTTTTTGAAAAGAATTCTGTAATATTGTTAGCGTTTGTTTGTTTGCCGAGAAATCTATGAAAAGCAAAGGGATTTAATCAGCTGTGAAGTTGAGTGGTGGAGAGTTTGGAGTTCTTATTCTTCTATGTGATTTAGGTGGATTAACTGTATTGTATTTCATTTTATTGTTAGATCAGAAATTATTGATTATGATTCATTTAGTGTTTGTTGTTTTAATGTAGAAGTGAAAACTAGCATTTTTAATTGTTTCACTTCTGAAAAATCCAGAACTTTCCAATTTTCTTTGACTGTCAATAAGAAAATGGTAATTTAAAGATATTTGAGGTTTCTGCATGTTTGGTGGTCGATTCTACACTCAGAATTACCTAAATTGTGGTATATGGCTTTATTTAAAGGCTTAGTTACAATAATTTGGCAAACTGGAAGGGTTAATTTACCTCACGAACACACGTATTTATTTTAAATTCATTCCTTTTTAGCAGTTAAACTGGCTAGATCTCATTTTATGCTTTCTTTTCTGCGGCTGTCGAATTAACTTTAATATTTTATTCTTTTGAATAGCTTCCCTCTGTAAGTAATGTACAAATAGAGCCAATTGTCGTGCAAGTTGATAGGCTTGATTTGGTTCTGGAGGAGAACCCAGACAAGGAGGCATGTAGGAACAGGTATTGCAATTTAATGTTGCTCAATGTGGGGATAAATTCTGTGGACAAGTCAAGTCATTATTGTATTGTTAGCTAAATGTTGCGGTCTCTTCTTTTTACACTTGCAGTAACCAGTCATCCACTAGCTCCAGCAAGGGTAGCGGATATGGATTTGCGGATAAGGTTAGATACCATCTTGTTGCTTTTATATTAGCTTTTTGGGTCGTAGTCTAAAGTTAACTGAAATTAAGATATGTGCATATGATAATTGTTTTTGTCCCCGTTTTTCTGCATACCATCTTTGCAAAGGTAGTGAGAGGTTATATATACTTGAAAGCCATGTAACTGGGGACATCTTTGCTTAAAGAGTAGAAAGAGGAAACAAGTTGCACTCACATATGTAAAGCTTCCTTATCAATTAATATCTCCTGCTATATCTTATATATTTAAATATCTCATTCCTAACTCTGTTCTTGATATACATATAAGGAGTATTTTCCTCTACAGTTTTCTGCGGGAATTGTGTTAACTAATCTAGTTCATGCCTTTGGACCAAAAGTTTAGAGAACTCTTATCATTTTATTATTTTAGCAGTGAAGCTAAGTTGGAGGTTTTGCAGTAGCATGAGAAGCCATTACTAAATTATCTGTCGTGTTAATTATGACATGGAAAGAAAGATTCTGACTTGCTGTGGTTATCAGATTGCAGATGGAATGACATTACAGGTTAATACTGTCAATCTTCTTCTTGTAACTCGAGGAGGTGCTCAATGGGGCGGAGGGGCATCTTGGTAAGTCCTTGTTGCCTTTACACATTTGTATATTAGGTTTACTAAACTAGTTTTTACATATATAGTATGACACATACTGATATACATGTGGTGTAAGAGGTGACAATTACTTTCTTATTGGGATTTACATGCTGATTTTCAAGAAATTGTACCCCTTAAATTCATGTTAATGTAGGCATCACTGAGAGAAACTCAATTCTGCTGTGATAGTTAACTGTGTGCTGCTGTTGTCATATTTGGATCTTATGAGAAAATATATGAACTTCTTGTATTTATCATATTATAAGAACGTCTTAACTGCAAGTCCACCAAACTTTTTTACTCCAATTTATAACAGCAAGTGTAAGTAGATACGTGGATTTTTTTCATTCCAACATTTAAGATAACAAAATCCATGTAGAAACTGATTTGTGTTATCATCAGTTGGAAACTAATTTTGTTCATAAAACATTTTTTCATATGATTGTTTTTCATGTTCGATCCCTTTTGAGGTGGATGTTCTCCTTCATGCCTGATCTATCTGCTTTATTGACACTTTCTTCTATGATGAAGGCTTTTGATAACTTTGGTATTAAGTTTCATACAAACTTCTGTATATAAACTCTTCCACCTGTGGGTTGCATTTTTTTTTCTGACTTTTTTGTTTCTGTTCCCTTGGGTGCACAGTTAGAGAGACGAAGTGCTCATATTACTGTTTTTTCTTGTTGTAAGGGCATCTCCTATGGCATCTATCACTATACGCAATCTGGTGTTGCATACTACTAATGAAAATTGGGAGGTAATTTGGTGGATGTGATTATAATATAATCTTTTCTGCTCTCTTGAGTACTGTTTATGTGAACAACTTCATCTGTTACAGGTTGTCAGTCTTAAGGATGCACGGGATTTCTCCTCAAACAAGAAGTTCATATATGTGTTCAAGGTAATACAAACGCACACCATTCATAGGCCATCACCATGGGATTTCCATTCCTTTTCCTTTCATTTGATTTTCTATTTGGTGGCGGCGGCAGGCATTATGGAGTGGAGAGGGTTGTCCTACTCTCTTGGTTTGATCTAACCCATTGTGTTCTAATTATTGTTGTCATTGATTGTTATCATCATTATTGTTGCTTCTGTTTTTATGTTATAGCACTGAGCTTAGGTGCTGCACATGTTCTTCTGAGTTTGGTTCTCTTACTTGTTCACATGTTTTTCCTTTATCTTACACCAAATATGTTTTTCTTTTACTTTTTTTTTCTTTTAATATCAGAAGAAATAAACCAAACTGCTGCCCGACCATTGTGCGGTTGGGATCCGGACCCCATACCTCTTGTTTCCCTAGAGATTTTCTAGTAGAACCAACTAGCACTCACAAATATGCTATGTTGAACGTGGCCAACATTGGTAACTAATGGTTCTCTCGCATTTTTGTTTTTCCTCAACAGAAACTTGAATGGGAATCACTATCTATCGATCTCCTGCCTCATCCTGATATGTTTGCTGATGCTAGCTTAGCAAGCTCTCATGAGGGAGCAAATAAGAGAGATGAGGATGGTGCTAAGCGAGCTTTCTTTGGTGGGGAGCGCTTCATCGAAGGAATATCTGCTCAGGCTTATGTAATGCTAATTATACACTTACAGTTTAATCTTGATGAACTTTGTTTTATTTCCATAAGGGTGATACTTGAGAGCATCATCTGGCTTGTTACAGGCTATGTTATACTTACTGTGAAATTTTGTTCAGATCACTGTGCAGAGGACAGAGTTGAACAGTCCACTTGGGCTTGAGGTTCAATTACATGTTACAGAAGCTGTTTGTCCTGCATTAAGTGAACCAGGTAACAAAGTGGTATGTATTTTAATTTTTTTTTCCACTGATGCAATTATATAGGCTAATCATGGCATGGTCTTCTCCGAGCAGGATTACGTGCTCTTCTCCGCTTCTTGACGGGTTTATATGTGTGCCTTAATAGAGAAGATGTTGATCTAAATTCCCAACAGGTATTAAGTTGCATTTTCTGTTACTCTTTTGACAGACCATAACAAACCTGTTATAGGTAATTCTAAAAGAAATACTCTCTCTTTTTTCCATTTCTCATATTGAATCCTGGTAGCAATCTACTGAAGCAGCTGGACGTTCTCTAGTCTCTATTGTTGTGGATCACATATTTCTCTGCATCAAAGATACTGGTTTGTTGACTGTTTATTCTTATTTTTCCTTTTTTTCTTTTCCATGTATATGTTTATAGGTATTATCATTAATCATTGAAACCATTGGTAATTGAACTCTAGCATATAACATTTTTGTCTTAGTCTGGATTGTTAGGATTGAAATACTTTTTAACAATGATTTACTTGCAGAGTTCCAGCTCGAGCTTCTGATGCAGTCACTCCTCTTCTCGCGGGTATTATTCCTTGATAATAATATTTAACCTGTTGATGACAAATTTGTTGGTATAAGATCTATCACATTTAAAGAAATAGAAGATCAATTGCAAACAATAACGAGTCTCTCTTCAAATTGTGGAACTTACATATATGTAAAACTATCACTAATCTGATTCTTGTTTTGCTTTTTATCTGTGAGGAATCGAATTTCATAGAAATATATCTTCTTGGATGTTTTTATATACATGGAATCTTTTGTAGGAAGCTTAGATGCTCTACAATTAGTTTGATTTTAAATAATAGATGATCTGTTACATGGACCAAACTGCTGCCTTTTGTGACTGATGGTTTGAGCAATAAAGATAACCTTTCCTGTTGTTCACAATTGTTCCCTTCATAGTTTTTGGGTTCTTTGAAAACTGCAAGTATATTATGATTCATTTTCAGTGCTACTGGTGTGGTGGTAAGTCTTTCTTAGCAGTCCAAGATCTTATGACGTGATGTATTTCTCTTGCAGGCTACTGTTTCGGATGGAGAAAAGGCCAGTAACTTGACTAAAGTTAGAATTGGTGGATTTTTTTTAAGGTAAACTCATTATATCGTACTTGTCAACAGATTTAATTCTGATGAATATTATTTAGACGTATTTACCTTTTATTATTGTCATGGCTATGGCCTATAAGTATTTATCCTCCATGTTGCCTCTCATTTTGTTTTTCATGTTGTTTTAAGGTTTGGGCATTTGTTCATATGACAGTCCTTTCTTATGTGACAAAGTTACTGCCCAACTTTATCAATTTAATTTTGGTTATGAAGTAGATTATATGTTTATTGGTTTTTTCCCCTTGACTTTTTGTTGATGGGAGCTAGGTTTTGTCTTTTGTTTCTGCAGAGATGTTGATCCCTTTAACTTTTCACTAGTTTCATTATACTTGTGGCCAAATGAAATATATAATATATTGGATAATGGACCTTCAATTGTTGGGACAAGTTCCACCCCTTCCTCCAATTATATAAATGACTTTCAGTTTATACCATCACGCAAGTGAATTTTAATGGCTATGTGGATGGCTAAAATGCAGGGATACTTTCTCGCGCCCTCCATGCACTTTAGTGCAACCATCTATGCAGGTTGTGGCGGAAGAACTTGTGCACATTCCCGACTTTGGTATCGATTAAGTTTGTTGTATGCAATGGAAAGAATTCGGTTTGATTTTATGGATTGTGTTTATCAGGTCATGTATGTCATTTAAAATTAATTCATTCTCATGTAATTGTTGGAACAGCCAAGGATTTTTCCCCTATAATATGTCCTCTGGGTGACCAGCAGTGGCAGTTAAGTAAGGGTGTTCCTTTGATATGCCTCCATACGCTTCAGGTCAAGCCCTCCCCTGACCCGCCTTCTTTTGCTTCCCAGACAGCCATTAGCTGCCAGCCACTTATGGTACTCTAGTAAATTTCTTGATTGATGACTTTCCATTTAGTTGTATCAACAATCATTTGTAATTGTTATTTCCTATTATTTGCGCAGATTCATCTTCAGGAAGAATCCTGCTTGAGGATAGCTTCCTTTTTAGCGGATGGAATTCTTGTCAATGCTGGTGCTGTTTCACTGGATTCTTCAGTTAATTCTGTTGCATTCTTGCTTGAGGAATTAGATGTCACTGTTCCTCTGGACATGAATAAATTGGACAATCATGCTAGTCAAGGAAACCTTGCTGCACAGAGCTCGTTTGCTGGAGCAAGACTTCTTATTGAAAAGTTGTTCTTTTCAGAGTCACCTTCCCTAAAACTCAGGTTACTGAACCTGGAGAAAGATCCTGCTTGCTTTTGTTTATGGGAGGGCCAGCCAATTGATGCTAGCCAGAAGAAATGGACAGCTGGAGCGTCACACCTTAGTTTGTCTCTTGAAACATGCAAGAGTATTACTGGATTTCAGGATTCCTGTGGTAATTCAGGTTTGTGGAAATGTGTTGAGCTGAAAGATGCTTCTATTGAGGTAGCTATGGTATCTGCTGATGGGAGTCCACTGGCAGTTGTTCCTCCTCCTGGTGGTGTTGTCAGAATAGGGGTTGCCTGTCAGCAATATTTATCAAACACTTCCATTGAACAGTTATTTTTTGTTCTGGATGTATATACACATTTTGGCAGAGTTAGTGAAAAGATTGTCCGAGTTGGAAAAAATAAAAGCACAAAGAAAAGTGGTAATCAATCTATGGGTGTAAAGTTGATGGAGAATGCTCCTAGTGATACTGCAGTAAGTTTAGCAGTGAAGGACCTTCAACTTAGGTTTCTGGAACCTTCTTTGACTAATATTCAGGGCATGCCTCTTGTTCAGTTTATTGGGGAAGCTATGTTCATCAAAGTTACACATAGAACACTTGGTGGTGCAATTGCTGTTTCATCCACTGTATGTTGGGAAAGTGTTGAGGTGGACTGTGTAGACACTGAGGGAAACTTAGCACCTGATAGTGGTTCAGTGTTACCTTCTGTTGAAAGTAGTCCTCGGCTAAGAACTGTATTTTGGGTGCAAAAGAAAGGGATGCATCGATTGAATGGCAGTGCATCTGTGGTTCCTTTTCTGGATATGAGCATAGTACATGTTATTCCTTTAAGTGAGAGGGACAGAGAGTGTCATAGTTTAAGCATATCAGCTTCTATTTCAGGTGTACGCCTTGGTGGAGGAATGAACTATGCTGAAGCCTTACTCCATCGATTTGGAATACTTGGACCTGATGGTGGTCCTGGACAGGGGCTGTCTAAAGGTATAGAGCATTTATCGGCAGGACCACTGTCAAAGCTTTTCAAGGCTTCGCCCCTCAGTGTTGAAGATCCAGGAGAGGGTATGGAACAGAATGTATAGAAATTTGTTTGTTCTTCGCCTTTTATTCAATGTATCAATTTTGTTTTGTGCCTATATCTTGTAGTATTTTAACTATAGTGCCCTCAAAATTTGTGCTTTTCTCCAGGTAGAAGTTCAGGAGATGGGAAAGATGGTCTTATGCATTTGGGATTGCCGGATGATGTTGATGTATTTATAGAATTAAAAGACTGGCTATTTGCTCTTGAAGGTGTGCAGGAGGTGGCTGAAAGGTGTTGGTTTTACAATCAAGAACATGTGGGCAGAGAAGAGAAGTGTTGGCACACAGCATTTCAGAGTGTGCAAGTAAAAGCAAAAAGTAGTCCAAACCAAGGGAAGCCATGTGAAACCCAGAAATATCCTGTGGAATTGGTCACAGTAAGGATTTTGCATTTTTTTACTTCATATTTTTATTATAGTTATATTTCTGAGGGTATTTAAAGCATTATGAAGAGGACTTAAGCATGTAAAAACATTGAATTTGTTCTGGGTAAACTTTGATGTTACAACTGAAAAGCATCATTAAATAGTTCTGCCATTTTCTAGAACCATCTTGTAATCACATGTGAAGTCCTTGGTGCATTGTATTAAGGAGGTGGTACTGTTTGCCTGTTTTGAAATACTTCCATGGTAGTTGGGGATTGTAGTGGTGTTGTCCTGGTAATTCATCCATTGGAAATAATTAATAATTAAGGCACAATCTTAGTTAATTCTAATGGTCATCCAGTGTTGGAGTTAAATTATTTTGGTCCTAGCTTGACATTACCTCTAGGTTCGGAGTTCAAATGAAAACCAAAGGTTAAACTGCATTAAATAAGCTTTTTCTGGTGTGTTGATGATAGTTGGCATATCTGGAAGTAAAAGTTTTGTGCAGATCTGGTTGGACTATGGGTTTGGGCAATGTTTTCTTTATTGTGACACTTTACAGATGTGGTAGTTTGGTATTGTTCTAAGATCAGTTCAGCACAAAGTGCTACATAGACATTGTCTTCTGAGTAGTTTAATTGATATTAATGTGAATCATCTTTTGCTTCTAATTGTTTTTTTTTGTTAAATGATATTAATGCAGGTTAGTTTGGAAGGCTTGCAGACCTTGAAACCTCAGGTCCAAAATGGTTTCCAACAAGGTGTCTTACCTGCAAATGGGATCAATGGAAGTGTTGAGACATCTGGAGGTGTGAATGTTGAAGTTCGTATGGTGATATCTGAGGACAATGTGGAGAATGAAATGGTCAACTGGGTGGTGGAGAACTTGAAATTTTCTGTTAAGGAACCGGTACTGGGATCTGAACTATTCAGGTATTTTGGTTGCTGCCACTTATCTTGATTGTAGCATTCTGAATCATTGTAATCTTTATGCTGTAGATTGAGGCCATTGTCACCAAGGATGAAGTTCAACATCTTGCATTCTTATGCAAGGCTGAAGTTGACTCAATGGGACGGATTGCTGCTGGTGTTCTGCGGTTACTCAAGCTGGAAAAGTCAATCGGCCAGGCTGCCATAGATCAACTTAGCAATCTTGGTACACTTGATTTAAATTTTCTTTATCAATTTTGTTCAGAACTAACACACTATCATCTTTTGAGTTCTTCAGTATTGGAATGAAGGTAAAAGTAGCTAGAACATAGTTATTCTAAGCAGCAAATTTATTTGAGGTAACTGAAATAGTTAGAACATAGTTATTCGATTAGCCTAGTGACAGAATTGTGAACTGACACTAATGAAGGTTATGCTAGAATATATAATTTAAGTTGGTTGATGCAAGGGAACATTTAGAATCTAGAACAATAACATATTCTGAATTGGAAAAGGGAAATGCTCAAATTTTCTTTTGAATTGTACTTTCTTGTCAGTCAGATTAAACCCCATTGTAAGCTGTTTTCCACTTGAGGTTGGACAATTATAGACTAATGACTTGCAGGAAGTGAGGGCTTCGACAAAATTTTTTCCCCAAAGCACAGCAGACATAGCAGTGGTCACAGCATTGGACTATCATCGCCGGCAAATTTTATTGATAAAACCCCAAGAACATCGCTGGAATCAACAGTGGCTTCACTTGAAGCAGCAGTTTCTGATTCCCAGGCTAAGTGTGCTGCTCTCATAACTGACTTGGGTAGTTCAGAATCTTCCGAAGATCATATTGATGATATTAAGCAACTGAGAGAGAAACTTGAAAGTATGCAGAGTTTGTTGGTGCAATTACGGTCTCAAATTTAATTGCTCCTCATCCTAGGAAAAGAAAAAGCCTGTTGTGCCATTCCTTGATGTACAATTTTGACAGAGCATATAGTTCATCCCATTCTTTTCTGTATATATTATAATTGGAAAAGCATCATGTTTGGTGTATGTAACGGTCGGGCGGAAGTGAAAGCTGTTTATAGAGCCCTGAAATTTTGTATTGTTGAAGATGACATTTTTCTTTTTCATGCTACATAATAAATTTAAAATGGCCGAGACATTACATAGAGAAAATAGAATCAGTTGATTTGTGATGTTTCCGTTGGATGAGCTCGTGCTATTAATTCATTCTCCTTTTGCAATCGTATAACAGGGAGAGTCGAAAGGCTGGAATTAATTTCGCCGGAAATATCTGACGAGAAATGGAAGTCTGGAGCCCATGCTGATGACACCGATGCCTATTCCATTTCCTCTCCTCCTCTCGTGATAGCATTGTGCATAATGCAGTCACGAAGTCAATCAGTGTTCTTCCAAGTGCGACATTCAACTAGTTCTTTCTGTAACTGATTGCAGACCGCAATGCTGCAGGCCAAGCCACGGTTTAAGAGGAGCAAACCGTAAGTGAATCTGAAAACACGTGCGAATATGAACTTTAGTGATGCAACACATCGAATCTGACCTGCTAATAAAATATAATGTGAGAGAGGAAAACATCCATTGAAGAAGCTTTGGCTTGCTTGACATACGAGGCAGCAAGAGGGGGAGACGTCGAACTGCTGAAGGAGTTCATCGAAAGTGACAACAATCTCCAGTTGCAGACACATCAGGGGAACAATATAATTCACGTAGCCGCAAAATTTGGTCACGAAACATTCATTCGAGAAGCTCTGAAAACATGTCCTTTCCTTGCAAGCCATAAAAACTTATGGGTGACAATCCGCTGCAAGTTGCAGCGAGAGCTGGTCACGTTGGTGTGGTAAATATTCTACCTAACGACAAAAGATCAAACAGTTTATACAGGATTGATTCAGTTGAAACTCTATATACGAGGGTGAAGAAAGAGAGAGAGGAGTTCCTAAGCTCTGAAGAATGAGGAATATGCTTCTAAGTACAGCTTTGCAAGAGGCTTTCGAGGACATGAGCAGGTGACACTGTTTTTGCGGGAACTGGACCATGAAATGGCCCGATTCGTTAATCGTGCAGCTGAGATCCCTCTATATTTAGCTGGTGAATCCAGGTGCATGGAAGTGTTGGTGAGAATTGTGAGGTTCTTGACACCAGTGCCAGAGAAGGCAAACCTTCTACATGATGCTATCGGAGGCCCAGATGTCGAAATCCCTTGCATGCCGCCGTCCTTGCAGGAATCAGCCGTATGTTGATTATTTTTGCTAAATTAATAATCATAATGATCTAACCGACACTATCACACAATATTTTTATTGTTAAATTCAATATTCTATTACATTCGAGAAATGTGCCAGTATGCTTTATAAGGTATGCGTCCTCCCCTCCAAACAATATTGAATCGATAATACTTTTTATGAGCACGTGATTAATGAGCAACTGATAGAAGGATTATAGGCAAGATATTCAGCAAAACACAGAGCTTTTGTATCAGGAACTTGGCGGTTCTAACCCATTAGTTATTTGTGTTGCTGATGCCATATATAGAATGCATTGGTTATCTACTAGGACTAGAAGAAATCTTGGAACTCATCGGGCAACCTGACATGAATGGAACGACAGCCTTGCATTTTGCGTCAGGAAATACACTTCGTCCTGCAGTGTTAAACAACAAGGGGCAGAATGTCAAGGATTTCTAGTTATTGCCGGAGATGATGGAGCTTGTGAATGAATCTGTCCACGATAGCAACAACTCGTTGCATTTAGCAGTCAAGAACCAAAACTACAAGATGGTGAGAAGGCAGATGGCAACAAGACGTGTGGATTTGACGGGCAAAAGTAATAGAGGCCTCACAGCTCTAGACATCTGCGAGCCTGACTGGAAACTTTCTTACGGCCAGGTAATTTTTTTGACATTATTCATGTTTTTTAATTAGATTTCATTGATCGCTGGCATTTATTTCCTCTCTTTTATTCATAATTTTATTGAAGAACTCGCTTATTCTACCTGAATGGGCACCATTCATCGCGAGGCAGACATTCATATAATTGGAAGCTTTTATCCAAAAAGAAAGAGTGCGTTCAATCACCCTGGCGTATATCTGAAGCAAATGCCCGACACATTGGCAGTAGTTACTACTCCTCTAGCTACTTTTAACTTTCGCAGCAGCATTCCTATTACCAGGTGGCTATCACGCTGATGATAGTACACAAAAAATAGGTTCCTCAATCCTGATAGTGAAGACATCACTTGAGGCATTCGCGTTGGCAGATTCACTGGCAGTTTGCTGCCCCATGATTGTTTTGTTTCTATTAATTTTGGCTATGATTGGTGAGCCTGTCTTCATGCTCTCACAACAATCATTTACAGCACGAACTTGCTGAATATTCTTAATAGGCCATTTGCTGTTTTCCTATGGCAAAATATTGGCATGAATAGGGTATTTATCTCCCCCTACCCAGAGTCTATCTGGATCAGCAATTACGACATATAACCTAAACTCACGAAACTTAATTGGGAACTGGAAAAGTATAACAGCCATAATCTAACTTATACCCGCTTTGTCATATGAACTTCAAATCAGGCCAATTAAATGTAAACGTTCAAAGGTTCAAAGAAGTTAGGCCAAAGGGCCATCAAATTACTTGATAACTTGGTTTGCAGGCTTCGTTCACTTTGAGTAATTTATAGCACGGCTATGGATGTACTGATAATATCATTCGGTTGAGAAAATGCAACTTTGCCATGTACTGATAATATCATTCGGTTGAGTCTAGTAGATCAGATTCTGTCATGTCAGCCTCAACTTGATTAATTGGTTGTAATTGTCCAACTAAAGGTTCATGGAATTGTTCCAACTCTAAATTCAGGTTCTACATAAATAACTGCATCAACCTCTAGTTAAACATTAAAACGAGCATCCATAAATGATTCAAGTAGACCCACTTGGATAGACTTAAGAAGTTGATACAGCATCCCACCGCCATATTGCTCCATCCTCACAACAGCTGAGAATAGTGCTGCAATAAATACAAACAAAATGTTTCAATATTTCTCCCAATTTTAATATTAACAAGATCATAAACACTGGGATGCAGGTGCTACCTTCCATCAAAGGACATGGCAGTCTGTCTAATTGGAGATTTTGACTGAGCATGAGATAGCCTGAGAGAGATGATAACAAGATGTAAGGCCAGCACACTATCAAATACGACCATTTTTGACACCAAGTAAATTAAAACAACTTTACAACCTTGCAATGAGAGAAGGGGGGCTGCTTTGCAGCTCCCAAACATATATCTTCCCTTCCCTATTCCCTGGTAGTCACAATACCAAAATGATAATTTTCAGATATACAAGACTATTGAGAATATAATGCTTACATGGATACAATATATGGTCTCAAACTTCATAACAAATTACTTAAGCAGTAACTTTCTGTACAAAATGCACTCATGCAATAAAATATTTCAGTAACTTTGTCGAATTAAAAGAGCCTGTGTACATGCACATGTAAAGGAGCACAAAAAAACCATCAAGCTTTCCAATACCTATAGCAGCTGCATTGTAATGAAAGTCACAGGAAAACTTGATGAACCAGATATCACACTCGGGAACCGGGTATTTTTGAAGGATGTCAGCTGTACCCTACACAGGAAAAGCCATGGAATTCCTTGAGGCAAAAAAAAAGATCAATGACAGGGATTCTAAATGGCCAAACAGAAACAACTTTCAACATGTAATTTGAAGAAAAAGAAAGATGCATATGATACCAAAATTGTAAAGAATTACAGAAACTGATAACTGAAAAGCAAAAAAAGCATCAAGGAAGTTCTAACCTCTCCAGGAGACTGTTCCTTCATTTTTGGTTCCCACAACACAATTTCATTGTCAACACTCTGCAATCCTTTAGAAACTCAGCCAAACTGGGTAGTGAAAAGGGCAACAGAGGCACTTCTTGACAACAAATATTGTTCCCAACTTCTAGTTTCATGTTAATAAATATTCTATGAGTGGATGAAGCAGGAATTCACCTTTGACAGGATAAAATCACCAAGCCACCGATTACAATCAACATAATTTGAATGAACTGAAGCTATGAAGACCTGAAAATGAAAGTAATATTTGTAGAAACAAAGGATAAATATGTCAGTCACCTAAATATTGTAAAATGGAGGGAACAATAAAAAGCAACTTACAGGGAACTGCACATATTTTGTGGGAAACTTCGAAGGAAGATCAGTCCATGTGAATGACTTATCCACATATGTCCAAAATTCTGCAGGAGGGCCAATTGAAGACAGAAAATACATAAGTATGGAATAAGTGATGCCTACTTAATTATTTGTGAAGACATCTATCCTGCCTGCCTGACTCTTTAATCAAACATGCTGACAATAAATCTGGGACGTATCCCCAACCCACCCATGGCCCACCAAAAGTTATAAGACCAAGGGCTTGACTCTCAGATACATAAGCAAAATCAACATCAGCCCAAGATCCTTGCAATCATTTTGATTAACACCAAAATTTGAATGGACTTAATAATGATGCATACAATATAAAACATACAATCAAGGTACAGTAAATGAAGCACAATCTTCATACATATATAGATGCATATTTTCAAAATTACTAAGGTCTATGTATGAGATAAAATTCGTTTACTAAGAAGATCACAACAAAACAATAAGCATATTGAATAGTGCCAGTATCCCACCTTTCATTGACCAGATTTTAACAGTGTTGTCCATGCCACAACTAGCAATGCGATATATGTCTGAAGGATGGAAGTCCTAGAATAGCCATCAGACAGTAGATACTTAATTTTTGTATTCTATTCAATCTATAAAAGAAACAGTACTAAAACTTAAAAATACTATTCTTACCACACTCAAAACTTCATTACGATGACCCCCAGCTCCAGCAAATATCAAAATGCATATTCCAGTATGCACATTCCAAAGACGAACCGACTCATCCTGCTCCACTCAAGAACATCAGTTCTAACCAAAAAAAGAAACATTATAGAAAACAAATCAACTATGATAAATACTTTGCTTGCAGACACCATAAGAGATGGTTTTAGAGGCTGAGTTCTGATTTCATTTATTGAGTCCCCATGTCCGACAAAACTCTACAAGTACATCAGATTAGAATGAGATAAAAGAAGTATCAACAATAATAAATCCATAATTGCAATTATGTACATTTACTTTTCATGAATGCCGGCAAATTCAGTATTAGATGACCAGTTCAAAGATGTAGACTTAATTATGAAAAAATTGCAAATGAAATACCTGGCTTACTTTTACTATTACAAAAAGACCAAGGCTGAAACTAAATGAGGCAGCAAGTTCCTTCACAAAGCAGCAAATTCCCTCCATTTGTCTTACACTACTTAATCATTGTGGTTCGGTTCCTCAATTTCCAACAGACTACTACTTTAATAGACTAAATCAGCAGCTGAATACTATTGCTATGATGCTTAAAATAAAAAGCTGTACCTTGTGAAGCTTCTCATTGCCCACGTCAATGACACGGATTATACCATTGATACCTCCAGCCACTAAGAAGGGGGTTCCATCAACGTTGCAAGCCCAGCTCACAGTGTAAAATGATTCATCCTTCTGATCTACATAGCACATGGAATTCCCAAATCTACTTTAAATGACACTTTTAAATTCAATAATCAGCACATGCAAATGGAAACAAATTCAATAAAATCAATCAAAGGACCAACACATGTTCGTACATCTTCGTCAACATAAGACTGCAACGCCGCAATAACACCACCCTCAAGACATTGGTATACAGTCACCTAAAAACACATCAAGTAACATTATCACAACAATTACGCAGTGAAAACCCGCCACATTTTATTAGCCAATGAAAGCAAAGACACACTTTCTGGCGAAGCCTAAACATTCCAAAAGTAATTTTCTAGAAGCAATATGCACGAAAGTTTTCAACTTTCCGAGGAAAAATTTATGCTTAGTTAAAGAAATAATAAGAATAAATTCTCGAGTTTATTAACTCTAATTACTCTTTAAAAAAGCTTGAATGCACTAATTAACACCACAACATAGAACATTTTTGCAATAAGAAACCGAAATTTCACAAAATAGCAGCACAAAATCAGCTTGAAACGAAAGCAAAACATCAAACAGAGATAAGACAAAGAAAAATACGCGATTGCCGCCGACGGTAGCGAAGACATTAAAGTAGCGAGAGTCGATGAAGTTGAAAACAACGGCGTATAAGGGACGCTTGCCTTCTTGGAGCTTGTTAGTGACTCTGTACTCGCGTTTCTTCGTCGGAGTTAGTGAACCCTCCAGTGGCTCGCAGCCGATCGCCGTCTTCGCCATCCTGCGCACGGTAGCACCGGTCACTGCGTCAGCCTGTAACCAAAGCAAAATTTGATTAATCGATGTCTCTGCATCGAAGGGGTATTATTACAAAATGGGGAAATCCCTTTTACGAATGTAAAAATACGTAACAAGTACGACTCTCCCGTACATTTGCTTGTTTATTCATTCGTATTCGTATTCGTATTCGTATACAACAAAATTATAAATATTTGAGAAGGGTTAAGACAAAATTATTCCCTAGACAGATAATATTAGATTTTTAACTTATTATATTTAAATTGTAAATTAAAATTATAAATAAATAAATAAATAAATTATTGTAATTACATTTATTTATTATATATATATAAATATAGTTTAATTTTTAAATTTATTTTTATTTATAATTTAAAATTTTTAGATTTGAAATCAATAGTTTAATATTTTAATAAAATTATTTGTAATTGTTAAGGTAATGAATAATATGTTAAAGAAGAATTGTTTTTATATTAATTTTATTAATGAATTTTGTTGAAAAAAAAATTATTATTATTTATTTAAGAGTTCAATTTTTAATTTTATATGTAAAAAAAATTAAAACATCCTTATCTTCTTCTTGTTTTCCCTTCATCTGCAATTGCCCAAGTTAACAGACATGGCTGCCGCTTCTCTTTACTTCCTCTCCCAACCAAACTCTCCTCTCTTAATCCAAACCAGCAAAAACCCATCAAAACGTCTCCTTCATAGCCTAAAAAGAAGCCATTTGACCATTAAATGCAGCAGCACTTCTTCAAACAACTCAATTCCAGTCCCAGCTCACCCTGAAGGAGACAACTTTCCTTCCCCATCTCCAGACTCAGTTTCCACAACAAGCGCAGAATCATTCCCCATTGAAAAGCGAAGAAAATCTGAGATCCTACGTGAAGGAAGATCAAGAACGGGTCTTGTGAAACCAGAACCACCCAACTTTGAAGTTGGTTGGAAGAGAACCAAGGAGATAAACTTGGAGAAGCCGATTGGTTTTGTGGTAATGGACTTCTTGGAGAAGTTGCAGGGTTTGATGGAAAGAGATTATGGGTCGACGGCACTTTTGGCAAAAGCCGGAGAAATAGTCGCTGAGAGGGCAAGAGAAGAGGCACAACTGTTGAGAGATGAAGGGAAAGTGGAGGAGAGAATGGTGACGGAATTGTCTAGGGTTTTAAGGTTGATGGAGATGGACTTGGCTATGGTGAAAGCTGCTGTTAAAGAAGAGACATTGAGTGAGAGGCTTGACCAGGCTAAGGCTCGCTGCAGGCAAGCCATACTTGTTGCCAATTCATTTTGATAACATCAAAAGCAATCTCATACTGCATTTTACCATGTTATATCAGATTGTGACGAGTAATTCCACTGCAAAAGTTGACATTTTCAAAAGAAAATGAATTGATTGATTGATGTACAACAATATTGTCATGTACAAATACAATGGCCTTGGTTACAAGGATTAATCAACGAAGAAGACAAGCGTTCTCATTTCCTTGTTCTGTACAGTATAAAATGTGTTTATTTCAATCTGCTAATCTTTCTTTCTGCTTAATGAAGCGGACTTGATGTAAGTTTGCTTACATGCTTTGATCACAGATCGAACATGGGGATCGTCTTTTGGCATTTTATTTAGTAATTTGCTTGCAGATCTAAGTTCGCCTGAAGCCAAAAAGGCCTTGTACATCCTGCCAACAGTTCGACAATACAATACAAAAACAAGTGAGGAAGAAATATCAGCTTCCGTACTCTTGTAGTCATAGTTATTTTTATATCAGTCATGACCAAGAAGAACAAATATAAAGAACAAGAACAGGTATGAATTACCATAAATAGCTCAAAACATTATAAGGCAAACCGGCTTTCTCGTATTCCTTCCATATGAAAAGTGAGCTTTGCAGATCTCTGCCATTCACACAAGCTCCGAGGAGAAAATCCAGACATTTTCGTGATGGAGATAGGCCAAGTTCATTCTTAAGGAACTGAAGCAAGTCTAAGCCAATGTGTACATCGGGTAGGTCTGCTTGGGCAATTTGGCAGAATACCTATTCTCCATTGTAATAAGAGAAGGAAAACATAGAAGGTTCATAAAGTTTGCCAAAACAAAATCCAACAGTCTTTTACTACTCATTCCAACCCCTTGGATACAAATGGAAACATACGCATTTAAAAGTTTGCTGAACCGAAATGCAAATAATCTAAATACTGCTAAAGAATGCCTTCCACAAACCACAATAATTCTAATGGCCAAGAACAGATTGCAATTTAAGCAACCTCTACACGTACTATATCTGTGCACAAACAAGAGCAAGCACAAACCTCAGTAAAATGATTCTCCATTGCCATATCATCATTTTTGACTTTATCCTTGAGTTGTGTAAGCAAATCCATGGCATAACTAGAATGCATGAAACAGATTAAAAACAATTAACATAAGCTAAGTAGAGAACGTACATAAATTTCCAAGAAAACAAAGCTTATAGTATCAATTGACCTTAAATTCTTAAAACGAGTACACTGCAAGATAAGTCTGCAGCAACCATCAATCCAATACTCTGGATCATGCAAATCGTCCAGTAACTGAATCAATCTACTTAATTCTTCTTCAGAGTTGAGGTACTCCTAAAAGGGAAACAAAAGATGAGATTGTGATGACAAAATAGAGAATGGTAAACATATCTTAGCAAAACTTACAATAAGAGATATAGCCGCTCTAGGCTCCAAGCTACATCCAGCTTGCTTGATTTCTTCATATATACTGAGGGCATCAGATACTCGTCCATGTGATGCAAGAGCCGCAACAAGTACACTTTTCATCTCACTTAGGCTTTTAACTGGTATCTCTTGGTCTGTGACCACCTATCATGGAAAACCTTATCTATCAGATTTTAAGGAAACAGAAAATATGTCATATCAATAACATCCATCATATACAACAGTAACCAGTCATGAAAACATTATGATGGAGAAAACCCAAAACTATGTTGTTCTAATTGTCCACAAATGCTCAATGAAACTGAAGATATCTTAAGAGTATGAAAAAAAATTTAGCTGTGCTATTGAGTGGTACCTTTGGGGAGTAAAAAGATTCATCATTTAGTCCTTGTCAAGAAAAGCAATGCAAATATAAACACAAGACAGAAAAAGCTTGAAATCTGAAAAAGGTTAATTGACAAACTGAGTGACAAGAAAAAGAAAAATCTTATGAAAAAGTGGATATTGCACCATCAGATTTTTGCAGCATCAGTAGAATACAATAATTAAAGAGGATGTAATCCATTTGCAAAGGAAGTGACATTGAGGAGACTAGAGAGGTGAAGGACATAAGAGAAATTCGGAAAAGAGTCTTTGAAAAAGAGAGGTGAATTTATTTCACAAAAGACTGATTTGGATGGCTAGGAAAGAAGACAATCTAATAAATAGAATTCCAAAGTTCTCCCTGCTACTTTCAGGCTCATTTTATTAATGAATTTCGAAATCTATTTTAAAAGAGATACACCAAGCAACCTACTTCCAAAGAGAAACTAATCAAGAATGCCTCAAGATATATAGGAAGTCATCAGAAGAATCAATGTTCCCTTATCAGCTTATATTACTACCCCAAACAAAGGTATATCATCAATATGATGTGTACAGAAGTTATGTCCTAATAACAGCAAAACAAATCAAAATCATGCAGGTAAGTCTATCATATCTCAATACCAAATAAGGAGTAATTTTTGTAGTCACTGACAATGTCTGACCTATCTCCCTTCTTGCTGGAAAATGGGAGTCAAGTAGATGATAAATGAAACATGCAAGAGTACCTGTTTTGCCTTCTCAAACTCTCCACAATTTGCATATGCATTAATAAGTGCCATGAAGACATGCTTAGTAACTTGAACGCCGGAGCACCTCAGTTTTTCATAATACTACAAGTAAATAACCAGATTATTAAATCACTTACAGTGAAATCCATCCTCTGTATAAAAGAAAAACAAATTAAATCCCTCACAAACTGCATGAGTGTGTTCATAAAAAAGAATGACACTACAAAAACTTTGAAAAAAACATAAATTAGAAACTACCTTAATAATTTCTTCTTCACTGCTACAATTGAGCATCAGATAGCTGAAAGTTTGAGAATCTGGTTTCACATTGGCAAGTTCCATTTGTTTGAGTACCATTAATGCACCTCGCACATCTTTCTACCAAGCATTAGTGATGCAGTGTGTCAAAACACAAAATCAAAGGAAAATGAGAAACATAATTTAAAACAGAAGGATTTTTGAAGACGCTAAATAGGAGGGCTGTCATTTCCATCAGGACAAAGTGAATTTTCTTGGCTCTGTTTGGGAGTTTGGGAGTCAGTTCCTACTGAGTTTTAAGGGGCTTTTGTTCTGTTGCCAAATGATGTTTCTTTTCTGCGTTGCTTTTCTTCTTTGTAATATCTCTTTCATGGACCACTGGTTCACCCTTTTGTAATTTCTTTTCAATTCAATAAATTTTCTTGCTTAATATAATAGAAAGCTACAGAAGTCACCTTTCGAAAATATCCTGCCATTATAGCATTGTACATGTTGGCAGTTGGCATCAAATCCATTTCCTTCAAATTATTGAGCATACTGTATGCACCATCAAACTACATTGAAAGGGAAAAAGTGTCACATAAACTGGAATACGATCCAGGTTTCAACCACAAGAAATGTAGGTTTCGCACGTAAACTAAAACAGAACAGGGAAAAGAAAGAAAGAAAATCAATACAATATGGATGCACATAGCCACTTACATCTTTCATTTTCACACTTAAACTGATCATTCCTCTGAAGGTTTCACTATTTGGCTTCAAGTTATGGCGTCGGATCATTGAGTAGATTCGCCGAACCTTAAAATTAAATAAAGGGGAAAAAAAGAGGAAGAAAAAGATTAAGAAAATTATATTATAATCAAACACAACGGATGAGGATTGAAACAACAGTAAGGAGTAATCATGCACCAATTTGTATTGCTAATTTCATAAAAATGCAGCCTAATGCTTACTCAAACTGCATAAAAGGACATTATTATTGGCAGTGAAAGAGAGTAACACAATTGAGCAAATATTTGCAGAAAAACTAGTTCCATTCAATTCATCTTCTTTGGCTCTATTTCTATGCAATGCAGTCTTCAGATCAATGGATGCAACTGCTGAGATCTGTACCATGGCAATAATCAGACAAATTAAGCCAGTTATCAGAATTCACTCTAGTTAACTATAATTCAGGACCATTTGATTCTAAACATGGTCAGTTCACTCCCATCTAACATCCTCCATTTATTTATTTACCGGCTCTTCTAGAGCGGCATTGAAAGACAACGGCATATTTCATACAAGGATTATGAAGATTTTGAAGTAAAGTTCACAATAAAATTTTGGTCCAACCTACATTATCGCATTCTAACCTCTAATAAAGAAATCTATAAAGCTGAACGAGATACCCCAGCATCCCATATCCCAGGATAAGTGGCATAACATGCTCCCAATTTCATCCCTCTACCATACTGATCCATATACTATGGAAGTTAGAACAATTGTCACAAATTACTGCTGTCAGTATCTTCGGTTTCTCCTAGCCATCAGCTCAGTCAATATACAAGTCTTTTGAATCAAATTAAACGGGTGAAGTGCTCTCCTTTTGGCCACAAGATTACAATTTTGAATATAGCCATTAATAAAATACAACGGTTCCAACTTTTCCCAACTGCAATACACATAGTATCATGCTCTAATCTGGTGATGATCCCCATAAGAGCATAAATTCTTGGGTAAAAGATTTATGGAGGAATTCTTCTATGATCTGTTGGTTCCCAAAAGAAAATGGAAAACAAAAAATGACTGCTTTCCAGTTTTTAAAACAAATCAGTGAATACGAAACTTTTTCATGCATATGGATTCACAGAGTAGTTTCAAACAGCAGATTACATTATAATGAACTAATAATTACAGATATCCATCAATAATCTAACCAAATCTGTAATGAGAAGAACCTAAGCTAACTAAGCTAACATACTGACATCTAGACATCAGCAGCAAAAGGCAGGGGAAACACCAAATGCCTACTTTGCAATGCAAGTACATTGGTTTATAGTCTATATCATTGTTATCAAGATTTTGATGGTCGAGAATCTCAATTCAATCAACATTTCCATATCATCCACACTCTAAAAGCGAATATTTATAGAAGTTTGTTTTGCAGCAACATCTCACATTTTAACCACCTTTAATTAATTTTCTGCATCTGGAAATGGATGCAAAAAGGCCTTTGTATCAAAGAAGGTAAAACCACAAAAAAGATTGTTTTGGCATGATCTACTCATTAGTTCATTCATCTTGTACATAAGCATCATAGACAATCCTGTCCATATTATCAGCAATTTGAGGAATTAAAATCATGTTTATACATTACTAATACATGCTTTTGACTTGAAGTCGAATATGTTTATGAACAAATAGAAGATACACTAGAAAAGAAAGAATTAATCTGCATACCAAATTAAACTCATAGCTCTCTTCAGCAGTATGCAATATCAAATTTATTGTGTCAATGGATGGCGCCAATCCCTCTTTGAACATTTGATCAACTATGTCAAGAGCCACATGCACCTACATAGAGATAAATCAAATTATTAGTTTAGAAATTAAGCAATTAGATTCCAATATGACAGAGAAGAACCAGTTTTAACAATTGAAAAGAAACTTTACCCAAAAAATAAAAAATCTGTTAGATTTCTACAACCTTTCAATCTATTTTTCTTTAGTTGGTCAAACTTTCTCATTCTAATCAAGGAAATCGATCTGTACCTTGGGTAAATCACAACAATAAGTAATTAGCTCCTCGTATGAGGCAGATGATGGTGTGAGCTCCAGCTTGCCATGCATGTCTTTGAATTTTAAAACAACATCATCAACCTTCAATTACAACAATACATGTCAAGAAACCTTAAAAAGAGAGAAGAAAATCTGCATAAAACATATAATCAAGAGTTGGCTACTCTTTTTGTGGCACTTGCTTAGGTGTAAAAGCAAAAGAGTTGTTAGCTAATTAAAACCTTTAGACAGGACTAGTTCATAAGGAACTAGTACAAGCTGAAAAATAGATGTTGATTACTGTCAACAAGCAATTATCCTAGACTAAGAATCTGTCATGCAACTCCCAAAATATACATTCTTTTGTTTATCATGAAGAAATCTGACTACGTTACCCATGAATGGTGACAAAAAAAAACTTTTACCTTTTTCTTCCCATACCATCACTCCTACATCAATTAGATCAGAACATCTAGAAAACACATATCTAAAGCAAGAGGTTGAAATGAAAAATATAAAGTCCAATGAGGTTTCTCAAGAAAAGCAAACAGCATGTAAAGCAGGGGTGCCTCAGAGAATCACGGACTCCAGGACATTACCAATAACATTCATGAGAAGTTCCTCACCTCTAAATTTGAAATGCCAGTGATGTAACTACAGATGAGATTTGAGACATTCTTTCCTCCCTGATCTGCAATTTTACCAAGCATGGATTGCACAAAACTGTCAAGAACAAGGGCATGATTAAGACTTCCAACATATCTTACAGATTCTCCATCCATTACAGATTCACAAAAGTAAAAAAGTCTCCCATAAGATCTCCACACATTCTCTTATTTAATAAAAGTACAAAAGGCATGTCATTAATAACAGAAGAGACATTGTAGAGTAAACTACAAATTCAGGAAATCATTAAATCTTAACATAAATGTTTTATAATTACTACTCTTTAAAATCCTTTAATAGATTATAATATTAAATATACATGACATTTGCCAACTTACATCAACAAACAAATCTCTACTTTGTTTAAGATTAAAATGCATCACTAGTATTCCATCAGGATAAATGATGCAGATATCCAAAGGATTCCCTAACCTGCCACAACTCTCTCCCCCATCCTCCCAAACCAAAAAGGAAAAAAATAATAATTAAAAAGATGTATTTGAAGCTGAGTCGGTAGATGCCAATGCCAAGACCCAGAAACTTAATAGATTATAAATCAAGGTACTTAAGTCTCTTTGTTTCGTTAGAATGATGATGGATGCTGCAGGTTAATTCTATATCATCATCATTCCAGTAATTATCCAGTCAAGGCCAGTGCAGTAGTCTACTACGTTCAGAACAGAAGCATAATTAAATTGATCAAGTTTGCAGGCCTTTTGATTTGTAAAAGTCTTACCTAGCAACTTTACTTGGTGATCAAGCATACCGGTCCACCAATTGTTTAGTTTTTATATTTTCACTTCCAGAGCCAGTGAAGTAATGAGTGAAAATTCTTTCAACTTTCTAGTGAGTAATGTGATGCCTTTTTCTCCTTAGCTCAAATGCCTAGGTTTTTTTCATCTATGGAACTTCATTTTATGCCTCCAAAATCCTTATTTGCCTAGTGTGTTGTGCTGCAATTTCATTTTTAGCCAGTGTTTCTTCACTTCCCATCATGTATCATTGGGCCTTTCTTAGTGAATTATCATAGAAGCTTCTGCATAAAGAAAAATGAAAGTATAATTAGCAAACAGAAGTACAAATGAATATACCAGATGTTTTGAATGCCAAAAGGTACTTCTCTGCATAGGAATCCAATAGTAGTCTCCCCAACGATTTTAAAATAGTTGCCACATGGTCCAGCAATGAAATTTTTGTTATGTCAATAGTGTCCAAAAGTTGCAAAAGGTAATCCTTACAGTCACTTCCACAAAGAGCTAACAAATAGTTCTCTGCAATACAAGGGTTAAATCTTGTGAGGTGTTGGTAATGCAAGATGAGTTAGTTCACTATGTGATGAAGTGACATTATAGTGCAAGAAAGAATGTCAGAAACATAACATCAATCTAAATATATTCATCCTTTTGGGATACAATGTGGACTTGAATGGTGAAGCATACAACATTCAATCGTTAGTTTCTTTTTGTTACACTATCAAGCTACCCAAGTATAATCACATTAATAGAGAAAATCCAGTCAAGAACTTTAAAAACTGAACTAAAATAACTCATGGTAGCAATAAACTAAAATAACAGAGTCACTTGAATTTTGAACTACATACCTTGAAAACGAAAAATGTCTCCCTCATCATCAGTAGCAATGTGATTACAAAGTTCCCGAATCTTTTCTTTGTCATTTACTTTGATCCATAGCAACATCTCATAGTAACCTAGTCTTGGAACTGAGCTAGAATTTCCATTATTGATGGTTGTACAGAATAGGTGGAACTCTTCTATCATACCCATGTCAATGAAATAAATAAGAAGAGGACCATAAGTTTCCTCTTCTAGCTGAAGCCCCTTCTCCTTCATAAGATTAAGAACTTGAAAAGCCTTGCAAATTTCTTCTACTGCAACATCTTCATCATCACTTGCCCTAGCCTTCTCTATGCAAATCCCTATTAGCAACTTGTATTCTTTGACACCACTTTCTCGGCCCAATTTACCTAGTACTTCAATGGTAGTTTCAGTCCCCAATTGGTTTGCACAAATCTTGGCTATCCGGTCAAAAGGACGAGTTTGGCCCTTGCTAAAAATCCATTTTTGTTTCCTTTCACGCCAAATTTCTTTTCGATGTGGGGATACATTGTGCCGATACCTTGTAGAAATCCAGGGTATCTCCAATATTTCCTGTAAAAGTTTCTCATTGTTTTTCCCTCTTGAGTCAGGCAAACTAGCTGAATCATCAGCTGCAATACACAGTAATAAACAAAATCAATTTCCACTTCATGAAACATGAACTAGCAATTTCAATGAATGGAAATTGGATCCCCGAATAAAAAATGGATGTATCCTGAGAAAAAAAGAGAATGCTGTCTAGTCCATTTTCATGTATAGCAACACATTACACAACAATCTTTCTAAAATTTCTTGTCCAGATGTAGATTGAACTATAAACTACACTTTAATTGCAAAAAAGGGAGTGCTGAAATTAATTGGGGATCAATTGCTGATTGTTAAATCCAAAATTTCATTTATTTTACTCCAATTTCCTAATTCCTAAGTAAAAGACCAAAATTTGAACCGTTATGATTCACATACTAAAATTAGCAGAACCATACCGCCTAGCATAGAATACATCTTCTCTGATAGCAGCTTGGTCGAATCATCTGCATCAAACACACTGGCGTAAAATCAGGTACCTAAATCAATTACTAATATGTAGAAACTCATTGCCAGCCAAAACAGCATTAAAAATCAATCAATCAACAAATAAACAATGAAACAAAGGCCTTAAATATCCAGAAATGAAAACATCGTCAAAGACAAAATCCTCAAATTTCTTTCCTATTCATTTTACTTACTCCACATTCTCAGCAACCAAACAGATAAATTCATAACAAATGTCATACTGAAATAACACTAAACGCAGCAAAGCGTTCAAACATTGAAGTCTTTCAAGCTGGTTGAATGAACTAACAAAGAAAAAACACAAACTATATTTTCCTTCAGAGATATGACAGGAGAAACAAGCATAAGATTATGACAGGAAAAACAATACCAGGATCAGCATCTAGTTTCGAGGTGGTAAGGCCTAATTCAATGGCGGATTTCGTTGTGGGAGAACCTCTGGGTTTCGGAAGGTTAACTGACCATTCGGGGATGGTAGTGGAAGAAGACAAAGGTGAACCGTCAAGAGATGATACGGACTGCTTCAAGGACAAGTTCTCGGTGGCGGCGCGTGAAGTTTCAAGAAAGTGTTTAGTTTTGGGGGGGACTTTGCGACTGGAACGAAACAACGAGCTTAGAATTTTCGCCGAGGTGGGCATTGCATTTGCTTCAGACACCAGAACACTATTTTGTGCCGCAGGCTATTGTTTTTCGAGATCAATTTGACAGAATGATCTTTTATAGAGCAGTAACTTGAGCAAATAAACCTAAGAAAGGAAGTTACGAGAAATCAAACCCTTCGCTCTGACTCCTTGATGTTTAAACTCTCTTATAAAAGTGAATTACTGAAATGCCCATCTGTTCATATTGAGTTGAGTTTGCTTCTTATTTGCGAGTGCAGACTGTAAAGAAGAGACATGCGGATTAAGAAGAGAAGATATTCAAAAGAAATGGAACGATGATCATAATGTTACCGTGGGAAATCAATGGAGTGTCGGATGTGTGCAATCTGAGTACAGTAATTGAGGCAATTTGACTGTGTATGCATCTTAAGAGATACAAATTTTAAGAAATTTGCTTGTGTATGGTTTGATTTAATTAAGCAAATTTTTCCTTTCTGACATTGGAAACCTGAAGTACAAATCAGTGGGTGAAGGAGTGGACAATTTCTTCTTGACGCGCAACGTCCTGAGCACAGATTCAAAAGGTTATTTAAGAAGCATATTCACCATGAGCAAACTGAATGCGAAAAGGGGTTTGCTTCGACTTGATCCTGAGGGGCGGCCGATTGATCAGGAAACAACGAGAAAAATGGGGCAAAGACACAAAAGATGACTTGCAACACGCAGCCAACGGCACTAGCCACTGTTGCCAGGGCCAAGTTGTTGGACTAAACTACTTACAATTTTGTCACAACTGCTGCTGGCATCGATTAAAGTTTCACTTTTGCTATGCCTATATATGCAGACCGAGCTCTAAACCCAAGATGATTCCTGGGGCTCGTACTTCATTGGAATTGAACATAGAGCCTACCCAGAGGATCAAAAAGGCAATGGAATGGCTAAAACTCTTTCTGTGATGGCAACGCTAATAGCAACATTCACTTTCACTGCAACTTTCCCCATGCCAGGAGTCTTCAAAAACGATGGCTCAGGTGAGGGCATGACAACTCTGGTAAGAATTGTTATGACTGCCGCCATTACCATTACTTCTTCCATGACTGTCCAAGTTATAGTTTTCTGGTCGATTCCCTGTGCGAATATTTTTAGTGAAGATTGTAATGATAATTAGCTTCGATTTACATGGTCTTAGAACCCATTTGAAATTTCGGCCTTATAAAATTTGATCCTCCTATGAAATAAAATCACCAACTATTTCGAAGAAAACTGAAGCATCCTCTTCGGAAGGAAGGAATTGATGAAGAAGAAATCGACGAGAATGCAGTACCTTTGGAAGAAAACTGGTGCATCCTCTTCAGAAAAAGAGTATTCCAAGTCAGCCATTTACACCCACCAAGAAATTAAAGAGTATAACTTAATCAGTGTACCCTGCTCATTAACTTGTCAGAATCATAAGAAGTGAAGGTGGGAAAGGAGTGACTTGTAGCTGCAGCTATTTGCTTTTTCAAAACTTGTGATTGATGGCTAGAAAGAGCAAGATAATGATAACGATTATAATTATTTTGTGTTAACCATATTCTTTAAGATATTACTTGTGAACCAATTATTTAAATATAATAAATGAAAAGAGATGCCTAACCTTTCCCCATATTCATATTTGTATCAGCAAGCAAGTTAAGTAGCTAGAGATATCATGTTATAATCTGATCAACCAAAATTCTTACTCACATATGAACATGGTTAATTAGCATGACATGAAGATAAGTGATGATTTTTATTTCAATCATACGAAAATGATTGCTGTAATACGAAAATGAGTGAGGTTTAACTACTAATATACTTCAATCATATTCGGGAAACAGATAATTAGTTGTACAAGAATTACATTACAAATGGGCAGATCCTGGGTTGTCTTCCTTAATTTCCTCCGTTTCCCTTCATTTTTGCAGAAGCTCCTTAAATTTGTCTGATGTTAGATTACATTTTATGTCTTTCTTGCAAGGTATCATGACTCGAACTTTCCCTTGAGGATGTTGATTTGAAGGCAATGTCTTGTAAGATACTTCCACAAAAGTTGATAAAAGTCCTGCTCGATCGACACAAACGACAGTATTTACAATTATTTTACTGCAACATTTCTTAATTACAGCCAAGTGGTGGCTTTCGTTAATTATAGAATCAAAGTACAGCTCATGTTACTAAGGATTACTCTCATTATCTTGTCCTTTTGTCTTCCGATGGAATTGATGGAACCCTTGTTCGTGTAATCCAGCAGTTACCTTATATTTTTACTGCAGATAATAGAGTTTGAAGTCAATGATTCACAGGACCTTGTGTAATCTTGCGTGGAGTATCATTCGAAATTTCAAAGAAGAAAACACAATACAAGATAAAGTTGTAAATTATTTATAATTCTGCAATGCTGGGAGATTTAATATTCATAAGCCAACATAGAATCTTTCAAAAGTACAAGTCTCCAGTCGGCCACAAGGATGTCACCACCCATTGGAGATATATCGAAGTAAAAACAATGGAAAGAGATATAAAATGAACAAAATTATGTTGGATTGCCATTCAAGTTGGAAAAAATTCTCACTATCACCAAAACAAATGAAATTTCATAATGAAATATTGGTTTTTAACCTCTGGAAGTATGTGATATTGCAAGCAAGTCATAGTGATTGAAAGCCGGAATAACTACATAACATAAAAACCAAATGTGATCCTGGGCCTACGTTTGCATAAGAAGAATTGCACCAAGTCATTTGCCTCAGAATTGTCAAATCAAGGTCAATTCCAGCTAAACATAACATCAACAATGACATCACAGACGAATGAGAATAATTCTTACCAAGAACTGAGATCAGCATCTGGACAAGAGATACAGTGTTGAGCACGAGAGAATAGAATATTCTGGACAACATATCATGGTGGAATTACGGATACCATGAGAGAATTCATATCTCTGCTGCCAAGATATAAAATATAGTTAATCGCCGGCTAAATAAAGACATTTGTTTAATCAATGTAGCGCTGGCATCTAAAGAGAATCGAACAAGACAACATAAAATATAAAGGCCTGCCAATGATGTGTGACAAGCAGCACACAACAATGGATACGAAAAGCATTCTTTGCTAGAATGGAGTAAGTGATGAAGTTCATTATAAATTTGTGAATTGTACTTATTATCTCCTGAAAGGAGCAAAAAGAAATGACGGGCAAAAATAGCATGTTTCGATATGCTGATGGCAAGGACAAGTTGTTGATGTTATTCGGAACTATAGGCAGCATAGGAGATGGAATGCAGTATCCTCTAGTGATGTTTGTTCTTAGTTTTGTGATTAATGATTATGGAAATCCAAATATCATTTTGTCGAATGATACCGTAGACAAGGTATGTATTTTGAGTCCTGACAATAATTCTGCGCTATCATTGTTAATACTCAAGTAAAGCGACGGTAAAATACAGGAAATCTCACAAAAAGTAAGCAAATTTCAAGTGAAAATTAGAAAGGATAGTTACGATTTTTTTCTTCTTTTCTTCTCCTTTTTTTCTTGGTGGAAGTATTTAAGTTGTTAACTTGTTACTCTAAATTCCATTTTTCCAGTATGCGCTCAGGTTGCTCTATGTTGCATTAGGGGTTGGATTTTCTGCTTTTATTGGTAAGTTGAACTGTCAATGACTCCAACAAACCGCTTCAAGAAGTAACTTTTCGCTGTGAAGAAATACTTATTAGGATATAAGCTGGAATTAACTATCTTCTTGTTGCCATATGGATGGAATTTTTCTTTTGCAGAAGGAATTTGTTGGACAAGAACTGCAGAGAGACAGACTTCAAGAATGAGAATGGAATACCTGAAATCTGTGCTTAGACAGGAAGTTGGTTTCTTTGACACCCAAGAACAAGGTTCTTCCACAACCTTCCAAGTTGTCTCAACCATCTCCAATGATTTCAATTCAATCCAAGTTGCAATATGCGAGAAGGTTTGGTTACTGTCATTATTCTTTCCCTTTATTAGTTGCATCAAGAGAGAGTAGCAACCTTGCCAACGCTAATGCAGATAATAGGAAATCCTTGCCTAATAAGCCTACTTAGTTTTCTTTATAACTATGACGTAGTTGTAATCTGCCTGTTTCCTCCATGTAGATACCTGACTGCCTTGCGTATCTATCAACCTTCTTCCACTGCATTCTGTTTCCCTTGATACTTTCTTGGAGACTTGCATTGGCTGCTCTTCCTTTGACACTAATGTTCATTGTTCCGGGACTCTTATTTGGGAAGCTGATGATTGGAGTTATAATGAAGATGATTGAATCTTACGGGGTTGCTGGTGGGATTGCAGAACAAGCAATTTCTTCCATAAGAACTGTATATTCATACGTGGCGGAGAATCAAACACTAGATAAGTTCAGCAGTGCTCTCCAGAAAACTATGGAATTGGGAATAAAGCAAGGGTTCATAAAGGGTTTGTTGATGGGAAGCATGGGTATGATCTATATAGGCTGGGCCTTTCAGGCTTGGGTAGGGTCTTATTTGGTCACCGAAAAAGGAGAAAAAGGTGGCTCTATCTTCGTAGCTGGAATCAGTATAATCATGGGAGGATTGTAAGTTACTCTCCTTTTTATTTCTCCAATTGATAGTCTTGATAATTATTCGTTGAACAACGAACAATAGTTTAAGTTTTGGGACTCGGTTTCTGTTGTGTGTTTGTAGGAGTGTTTTGGGTGCACTCCCAAATTTAACTTCCATCACAGAGGCAACGGTTGCTTCGACTCGGATCTTTGAAATGATTGATAGGACTCCTACTATAGACACAGAAGATAAAAAAGGGAAGGCTTTATCGTATGTAAGAGGAGAGATTGAATTCAAGAATATATATTTTTGTTATCCATCAAGACCTGATACACCAGTCTTACAAGGGCTGAATCTTAGAGTTCCAGCTGGAAAAACCGTAGGTCTTGTGGGTGGTAGTGGCTCTGGAAAGTCCACAACCATTGCATTGCTTCAAAGATTTTATGACCCCATTGAAGGAGAAGTTATCTTGGATGGATACAAAATAAGGAGACTTCAGCTCAAGTGGCTGAGATCCCAAATGGGTCTAGTTAATCAGGAGCCAGTCCTCTTCGCGACATCTATAAAAGAAAATATACTGTTTGGGATGGAAGGAGCTTCTATGGAAGAAGTGATCAGCGTGGCTAAGGCTGCCAATGCTCATGACTTCATCTCCAAGTTACCAGAAGGATATGAAACTCAAGTAAGCTGACTTCAACTCTCTTAACTCATCCAATAGTCTTTAGGTTCCTATACTTGGGCTATAAATTTATTTTTTAAGCAGTTTCATGACGTAAAGACTTAAAATAATCATTTGAAGGATCTTGAATGACCTGTTTCAGTTTATTGCTTTTTATTAAATGGCAGAACAGTTTCCAAATTATATTTTTTGCAACAGAGTACACTGTATTAGGTGAAACTTGATTGACTTGGAAAACACTGTAGGGATTATATATTTGATTTCACTTTGCTAAACGGGAAATAATGAACTCTGAAAAATTTTAGCATGTTTGTCAAAATTTTCTTATTCTAGCTGCTTGGAACATACCCTTAAGTTCACGAAACCCTGTTGTTTCCCAGGTTGGCCAATTTGGGTTCCAACTATCTGGTGGGCAAAAGCAGAGAATTGCCATAGCAAGAGCTCTAATAATGGACCCAAAAATCTTGCTGCTTGATGAAGCCACTAGTGCACTTGATGCACAATCTGAAAGAATAGTGCAAGAGGCCATTGATAAGGCATCAGCGGGGAGGACAACAATCATCATTGCTCACCGCCTCTCCACAATTCGAACAGCAAATCTAATTATGGTTCTCAAAGCCGGTAAAGTCGTTGAATCTGGATCACATGTTGACCTGATGAATTACGGGCAGGGTGGGGAATACTACCAGATGGTACGTTTACAGCAGATGGCAGTGGAAAATGAAACTTCTAATGATTTCAACCATCAAATGGATGCCAGAAATCTCTATAAGATGAGTGTTGCAGCAAGCCCCATGAGCATAAGGTCAAGTGCTGCTAGTACGCCAGTTTTACACCCCTTTAGTCCGGCATTTTCCATGGGTACACCCTACTCCTACACCATCCAGTATGATACTGGTGATGATAGTCTAGAAGATGGCATTGATCAATCAAGTTATGCTGCTCCTTCTCAGTGGCGTTTGCTCAAAATGAATATGCCCGAGTGGGGAAGTGCATTGCTGGGCTGCATAGCTGCAATAGGTTCTGGAGCAGTTCAACCAATAAATGCCTTTTGTGTTGGTTCACTCATATCAATTTACTTCCGCACTGACAAGTCTGAGATCAAGTCTAAATCCAGAACATTGTCATTTGTTTTCTTAGGTATTGCTGTTCTCAATTTTACCACCAGCCTTCTCCAACACTACAGTTTTTCAGTTATGGGAGAAAAGTTGACAAAAAGGATAAGAGAGAAACTGTTAGATAAGCTGATGACTTTTGAGATAGGATGGTTTGATCAAGAAGAGAATACAAGTGCAGCCATTTGTGCAAGATTAGCCACAGAAGCCAACGTGGTTCGGTCTCTTGTTGGGGATCGAATGTCACTGCTGGTTCAAGCAATCTTTGGTTCTATATTTTCTTATGCAATAGGACTTGTGCTCTCTTGGAGGCTAACGCTTGTAATGATTGCAGTGCAGCCATTAGTCATCGGAAGCTATTACTCCAAAAGTGTACTGATGAAGAGTATGGCTGGAAAAGCACAAAAAGCACAAAAGGAAGGAAGCCAGCTAGCAAGTGAGGCTGTTATTAACCACAGAACCATAACTGCCTTTTCTTCTCAGAAAAGAATGTTGGGGCTATTCAAGGAAACATTGAGAGGTCCTAAAGCGGAGAGTGCTAAACACTCGTGGCTTTCAGGTGTTGGCCTGTTTTGCGCTCAATTTTTCAACACAGCCTCTACAGCATTAGCTTACTGGTATGGGGGGAGACTCTTGTCACAGCGGTTAATAAGCCCGGAGCACCTTTTCCAAGCATTTTTGATACTGGTATTCACTGCATATGTCATTGCAGAAGCTGGAAGCATGACTTCTGATATATCCAAAGGAAGTAATGCTGTTCGATCAGTTTTTGCAATCCTAGACAGGAAAAGCGAGATTGATCCTGATAAAACGAGGGGTCGAGACAGCAAAAAAGAAATAGGGGGACGCATTGAGCTGAAGAATGTATTCTTTGCTTATCCAACTAGACCTGATCAGTTGATCTTCAAAGGCTTGAACCTTAGAATTGAAGCAGGGAGGACAGTGGCATTAGTGGGGCAGAGTGGCTCTGGCAAATCTACCATTATTGGGCTAATTGAGAGGTTTTATGATCCATTAAAGGGTTCAGTGTTTATAGATGGACAAGACATAAAGAACTATAATTTGAGAAAGTTGAGATCACATATTGCATTAGTCAGTCAAGAGCCAATTCTTTTTGCTGGAACTATCAGAGAAAACATTGCCTATGGAAAGGAGAATGCTAAAGAATATGAGATCAAAAAGGCCGCAGTTCTCGCCAATGCCCATGAATTTATAAGGTATAATACTAAATGCTAAAGAGACAGAGAAAACCCACTTGAATTTTCTGCCATAAACATAAACTCCGTGCTTTAAGTGACTACTAGCAACTGTTCTGTTGATCAGTAATTCGTGGTTATTTGTTTGCAGTGGAATGAAAGATGGATATGACACATACTGTGGAGAAAGAGGAGTTCAGCTATCAGGAGGTCAGAAACAGAGGATTGCACTTGCTCGAGCTATCCTAAAGAACCCAGCAGTTCTCCTGTTGGATGAAGCTACGAGTGCACTTGATAGTGTATCGGAAAGCTTAGTCCAAGAAGCACTCGAGAAAATGATGGCTGGCAGAACATGTGTAGTTGTAGCTCACAGGCTCTCTACAATACAAAAATCAGACACCATTGCTGTCATCAATGATGGGAAAGTTGCGGAACAAGGATCACACAATGAACTGATTTCACTGGGGCGCGGCGGGGCTTACCATTCTCTGATAAAACTGCAAGGCGCAAGCTCACCTTACCGGTAAACCAGAGCAACAATGAATGAAAGTTACACGACGTTGCATAGAATATCTAGCCTGCCTTGGAAGTCAGGAATGTCGTTTAGTTCTTCTGTTAATATAAGGATTATGGTTTCCATGATCATTTTGCATCAGATTAAGTTGTACTTTTTTCCCAGGCTATATCTACAAATTATGCTTTCAGTTTTGATGCCAGAACACTGCATTCCTGTAGTTTCAGAACAAGAAAACTCAAAAATTCGGACGGAAATTCTGGTCTGGTCTTGTCCGAGACGTATCACAATCTGGAAGTTTACGCGGAAACACATACGTGGACAAAGACCAGGTCGCATTCATACATGACCCAGAAAACCCCTCACAATTTAATATTTTGAGAAAACGTACTCAGGACCTTCCCGCATATAAAGAACTTGTAAACTTTCCAGGAAATTAATGAATCATTCTATGTGAAGCACCAGGACATATCGCAGTGGGTGACCGCATTAACTCTTTTATATCAACTACACTTCCCTGGTTTCCCCTACCAAGCAAATTAAAAGTTCGGATTTATACAGCTAACCAAATTAATAATTAATTAATATACTTAATGACAGGTTAGACCCACAAGTCAACTCATTGTCGTTGCATTTGAAATTTGCTTGCAGCTTCAATACACTGGAGTTCTCTGGGGAGAATCATCATTCAGTTATCTGTGGTAAGATTGCAAATTTCTCTCAGAGAGTATTACAACAACAATGTCCAAAAAATGAAAAACATTAATGACAGTAATTCAAATTTCAATAGTTAGACTCATAAAAAAACACAAAAAATTCACCAAAACATAAGCAAAATCAAGACAAAAAAATTGATGAAAACTCCAGCAACCCCATCGCGCCTGATATTCTTAGGTGATGAAGACTTGAGCCTAATGTCCTTTTGGTAGGCTTTAGTGCCCTTATCGTTGATTTCCACTTCTGCCCCAACCCTGATCTTGTGTCTCTTCGTCTGCCATGAAATGATCTTAAACCTCACCGCCGTCACCAAATCCACCCTGAAAACCACCGACCCATTTGCCGAAACCGCTGGGGAAAACACACCCTTATCAATCTCAGCACTTCCATTTTTCTTAGCCTTCTTTTTGTGCCCTTGATAGAACTTGGGAACAACAGATCTCCCGACGACGTGACCCCCATTTCGTGCATCAAAAATGGTAACGTTAACGTTATCGTAGTAAACTCCTTTTTCTTTGTTGGTGTTTTCAAGCTTCAACTGAAACTGAAGAGTGGTGTCATTGGGTTTGTTTGATGATTTGTCGAGGGCAGGAATGTTAAAATCGGTTATGAAACATTTAGGATTTGAAGTACGTAGACTTAGCCACAAAAAGAGAGAGGTTATCCCCAAAGAGAAGATGAATTTGAAGCACCACCGGCCGGAGCCAGAGTTAGACATATTTAATTAATCAATTAAGTTTTCCAGCCACAAAGCAAATGTTTCTCTCTTTTCCCGACGAGTAGAGGCAAAAGATATCATTCAAAGAACATGGAATATAAATGAAATTGCAACTAATAGATCAAAACTGAGAACAAATTAAAGAAGAAGAAATGGCTAAAGAACATGGAATATGAATGAAGTTGCAACTAATAGATCAAAACTGAGAGAACAAATTAAAGAAGAAGAAATGGCTAACGACGAATAAAGAGAGAGTTGAGTGGGCTGTTTTGTCGTTCAATATAAAGACAACAGAGTACAATTCTCAGGTTTCTTTATTGGGGAGTGATAAACGTTACGCGCGGGTGGAGGTGGGTTTCTGTCTTGTTGCTGTGAACTGTGCAGTAAACGGAGGCTAGGGGTGAGAGAGTTTGGTACTGTTTAGGGTGAGTAAATCCAATCCTTTGATAACTTCATTGGTTAGATTGGGAGATCCAAGTTTGGAACAATGAAGGTTTAACTTTGTCGGTGCGGCGTCTCATTGAATCAACGGGTAAATGAAGGAAGAAAAGTAGAAGAAAAAGTGAAAAAGGATAGGGAGCTGTCCCCCAAGCCTGGAGTATACGTCCAACCTTGGTTTGGTTCTTCTTATTGGTAATACTGGGCTTAGCTTGGCTGAAATGTGCCTAGAGTCTATAGATTTCAGAACTCCAATAAGCTATACACTGGGCCAGAATATAGCGCATACTGCAGAACTACGTAAATAAGAACCCAAATTAGTGTGGATCACCACTATATAGTTACCCAAGATAGGATTGCAACCCAGAGAACCGAAGTTTTCAAATCATGTCAACGCTGTCACCCAGATTTGTGTCTATGAGTCAACGTTGATGCTGAATGGTCGTGAGTCAAGATTCATTTTCATTTTTCACAGTGATACGACAAGTATACATGCTCTCTATACAGATTAAGCTGATAATAAATAACAGACAAGCCAATGTTTATGACTCTACGAAGACTTTCTCATTTTGACTTCGTTGAAATACTCAAGAACTTTTCATTCAGTCATACCATGTGAAAAATATTAATAATTACATTTAAAATTAATCGTTTATTAAAAATAAAATTAATAAATTAAAATACGTTAAAATTTATTATATTTTAGATAAATTAAAAATAAATAAATCTCTAAATTAATACTCTAATCATGTGTTACTGTTCATATACCGTTGGGAATACTGTTCACTCTCTGGAGCAATCCCCAAGTGTTATTCTAATAAAGGCAGCTTGTCACTTAATGCGAGCTAGAGATCTTGGCATAATATAAAATGGTTCAAAAAAAAGTATAATTTTACTTTGTATGCTAATAAGATAAGGTAAGGTCAAGCATAAACATTCAACAGGTTCTGCTTGAGCCTTTTCTGATCCCGAGCATTCATGGGAGTGCATCACTCTAGGCTTTATCTTCGCGCTTCCAACTTTTGAAGGATGCGGGTTCATTTGGTCGTGCTAGACCAACTGTCGAAGTATGGCAATTTCATTCCTGCCCCACGAGATTGTAATACTAAGAAAGCCGCACGCTTGTTCTTCAAATATGTTGTCAAGTGTTGGAGTTTGCCTCGCTGCATTGTCACTGACAGAGATCCGACTCTTACCGTCCCTTGACAAGTTATTCCAAAGGATTAATATATATATATATATATATATATATATGTATGTATACAGAGTTTATCTAGAGTCATTTCATGTGTCCTCAAATGCTGAAAGATAAATATATTTAGATGAAGGACATCTTAAAACATGGGGGTGGAGTAGATCGAGCATATGGCTACAAATAGCTTATCAGAAGCGGTTCTAGCTAGCTTTTTTCTAGGGTGCACGATAAGGTTGGGTGTTATTTCCATTCAATTTTTATTTTTTTTCTCTTGTAATGATACATGTACGTGTTTTTGCTGTGCCCACTTGACTACTGATCGACTAGTGTTTCACCGTAGTCGGCAACAAGAAAACAAAAACAAAAAACAAGTTCGAAGCTTATCTACAGACTATGGTGGCAGATGAATGGTTTGGTGAATGGTGATAGATGATTATACGATATCATATAATAATTGTACCTGAACAAACAAGGCAAATATAAGTTTGCATGGAAATCCATTAGTGACCAGGGACATAGCTAGACTTCCGCTGGCTAGCATATCAGTTAATACTGGTCATGAACATGTCTCAACGTGCCCCTTCCTTCCCCACATCAGTGATATTGATTGATTGCAATACATATACCGTTTGTTGTGATCACCGATGCATCGTGTGTGGAAATGAGATGTTTCTGTAAATTAACAATACGTGCGTGTAAAACTGAAGATGATGCTCCAGTCAGCTGGTTAGTTCAATATTGATTTTATAGGTCATATGTGACACACGTTTTGTGCTGTTGTGTAAGGATGAAAGAATCCTACTCCTCCTCTGCACACACGCACGCACACATGTGAACAAAAACTAGCATGCTCCCACTTTATATTGATTGGGTAACAGATGTTGAGAAGAGATGAAAAGAGAAGAGGGGGCCTATAACACTAACCTCCGTCCTGAACCTCCCAGCTGCATGCGATTCCCTTATCTCAATTCCTCCGCCATTATTATTCTTAGTGCTTGCTGTCATTTCATCAATAACAATCGAGCCAACTCTTAGTGTATTATTCTTAGTGCAAAAATATCTCTCTCTCTCAATTATTTTTCTTTCAACTTGTGTCGGAACATATTTCAATAAGTTCTTAATTAGCAAAACCACTTGACCAAAAGTTCCTAATTATCATACGTAAGATCATTGATTATAAATGAGTAATTTCATTCTATTTATTTATAAATATCAGTTGTCAACTACTACATAATCACTCGTAAAACCCCTACTAACTTAAATGTAATTTACATTTACTTGCCGTACGCACCACCAATTTTTTTACGCCAAAAATTTGAAAAATAATGCAAAAGCTGTCTTGTTTTCTTACAAGAGGAACCTTGAGAGCCCTACTTTGTCGCCTGTATCTCGAACATCCTTTTGGATTTGCTGTCGATACTCTCTGAAACTGAACTTTCTATACACTGCTGGCTTGCTGCAGCTCTCAATCACAGCTTCATAAGAGGGGCAACAAAAATATGCCACAGAAAACCTTTCAACTTGGGGATGACAAACCACCCTGTGTTGGATGCTCTTGTACATACCATTGCTCAAAGCCTGTTCTGTCACATACATATTGCTAGATTAGAAATTATATGCTGTACCCAATTACAAATTTAAAAAGAGAATCCCCAGTTTAGATGTATCGCGTACTATATAAAACCTGTTATAAATTAATTACCTGAAATAAATCCCCAATGTTGACGATTAGAACTTCATGATTGGGTTTAACGCTAAGCCATTTTCCATCTTTCCTCAGCTGCAAACCTCCTACCTGGTCTTGATATAAGATGGTGAGAAAATCGCTGTCAGTGTGAGGCATTAGTCCATAAACCTCGAGAGATAAAGGGCAGGGAGGATATCTGTTCGTTCGAAGATAACTGGAGCTTGGCAGGCAATTATCTCGAAAGTAAGAGGATTTGATGTTCAAGTTCTGTGCTAAATACTCGGCTAATCTTTGCGCCAGACTGGCCGCTTTTGTTGCAAATAGCCCGGTGCTTGATCTGAAGGGAATGGTTAAATAATTAGGAAATATAAATCTTAATTGTTAACTAAACAGATTGTATCATAGCCAGATAACTCTATGACAATTAAAATCTAACCAGGTAACTTTTGTTTCGTTTCAAGTTTTCATGATTTTGTTGTGAGGACGGACACAAAACAAATCCCTTAATAATAGCTAGGTTTTACTATTGTATACAGAATCAGAATTTCACACAGGAGGACTGTGGTTTCCTAGTAAAATTAATTTTCAGTGGCCGGGAGCAAGAGCATAGCAAATTAGGGTTTGCTATTGAGTGGCGGCCCTCAATTTTGAGAATCATAGGTGAGTTTACAAAGAATGATTTTTATTAAATTTAATGTTAGATCTGAAAATAAACAATAGCACATAATTGTTTTGTATTTTGAAGGTCAACCAACTACTTGTGTCACTTGTCCTAAGACAACCACTATCCACAACGAAAAGAGTCTTATGTCATATTGTAAGTATGTACATTAAAATAACCAAAACTCATCTAAAAGAGTGTTTGAATACATACTGTTGTATGCTAGGACTACTGCCAATTGTAATAACGTAATCGAAATTTGTTTTTTTTCAGTGGCAATATAGCTAAAGCTTCTGACATAGTAGCCCTCTTGGACATTGGCTAGTTAAAAACTGCAGATGATCACATGAATCCCTCGTGGGATAGAATGAGGGGAGTGTGCAAATGTTTGGGAGTTAGGTAGTAAGATAATGTCAATCGTGTGGACATTTACATGCATGATATGACTTAGATAAGGTTTGAAAATCAGAAATACCACTTAGAATTTTGAAAAGATTTGAAGTGAAATGTTAAGTACCTTTGGGTGTCCCCTCTAGAATTTAATATTCATGTCCCTATGTGGAGTATCCGACAAATCTGGTTTTCACAACAAGCCCTTACTTTTGGACTATTAGTTCGTAACTTGCTCCATCTAGGGGCCAAGAGCTAGATTGATTAATTTCTTCTAATGCCCAGAATGTATAGAAGAATTAATCTTGTAATATCCTTCTATTTTGAGGATTATTTAGCGAAAGACACCTTTTCTGATTGCAGTCAAGCTAGTCTTGGGGAGGGTTTAGATCATGTGGTCATATTATTCCCAACAGATAAAAGGTTGGAAAAAGGAGTGGTCATTGTTACATTTATATTTGTGCATGACAAAGAACCACATGTGTGTCTATATTTATAAAATAATAATAATAATAAAAGAACATGCATATTATGGCATTTTATCAGATAGTCTGATTGATTAAACTCGGTTCATTCACTCAATCATCAATTGTAATCTTGATTTAGAAGTAAACTTTACATTCGCACTGAGTTTTATTGAATCAATACTAGTTGAGAGTGAAGAACGTATATGAACTATTAATCGGGGCCATTATTTGAAGTCTTCTGTTTATCTCATCTTATGTTGATTATAAAGGCATAGAGAAATGGCATCAAAAACCATAGACATGTAACAGATGTAAATGTAGGGTGGTACCTGGAGCTGTTGTATTCATCCAATCTTGAAATATCAGGGAGAGGAATGTGAAAGGCTTCTGACCATGCAAAATGCCTCAAACAAGTAGCTGTAGGGTTACCCCAACGGTAGCTCTCAGCTGGTAAATTCATAAAATTGTGTTGAGACTTCTTGCAGAAGGGCTGATGAAACATCTTTATCTGCTCCTTCCGCATGCTGTCGAGAACTTTCTGTGGAATTCCATGATTCACGACTTGAAAGATGCCCCATTGACTGGCAGCTTCAGCTATCTCTTTTATGCATTTGTTCAAGTCCAGTATATTCGAAGTTCCATATTTGTCCAAGTTCTGGAAATTTAAACAAGAAAGATCAATCAAAGGAAGTTCACATTCCTCAACTGCAAAACGCCTCTCATCTTCTGCTTTCTCGGGAGAGTTATTGAAAAGGGTCGGATAAGTTTCTCGAAACGGAGGTTCAATATCCATGGAGACACAAGGAGAAATGTCTCAATCGGACTTTTCACTCTAACCTGCTGAGAATTGCAAGGAGTTGTGAGGCAAACAAATGTTAATGACTGTAACGTTAATAGGAAATGAATGAGTGATCTATCGTACTCACAAAGTGAAGAATATTTTTCCTTAGAATACTTCTTTTTGAGATGACATCATCTCACTATGATTCTAAACAGATTCCTTGCTTTCTAAACAAAATTCAAGAAATTACCCACACTTTCATATACAGTTGAATCAATCAGCACCCACTGCGTACGTGCTATATACATATATATATAGAGTGTAACTCAATTAAAGATCGATCATACAAAAGGTGGAACAAACCTCTAAGAACTGAAAAGAGGGAAGCCTGAAAAGCAGAAAGCGATTCAGTCAGTCTTCCCTACGCATTCTGGAGGTGAGTCCTCTTTGTTCTTCTCACAAGTTCTAAAGTTAACTTTTTCTATTTCGCTTTCATTTGTTAGCTTTTATAATAGCATTACTCGATGTTTGATCACATAATCCTATTTTGTCGATAATGATCATTTGATACAAGGCATATGGTCATCATTTGTACACTACTATTGTGAAAAATCTATCAATTTTCCAAGTCAAATAATGAAAAGGAATTATGTTAAAGTTAAATGCCCACATCAAGAAGACAAATATAATTAATGAAAATGAAATTTTGTTAGCGTTTGATTTACATTTTTATGCAAAACTTGGTTTTTTTTTCATTAATTGCTACTAGTCACAAACTTAATAGGAGAATCCTTCTATGTCTATCTATCTGTGGTAAAATAATGACTTATCTTATGCTTGATTTTTCTAATAAATCAAGTAATTAAGACTTGCAGATTAAGGTCTTCCCTATAATCACAGGATTGATTCTCTTATTTAGGAATCAATTTCCTTGATTTAATGAGTAAATCAAATCCTTGAGAGTAATTAAATGCACTCGAAGAATATTCGAATACTTCGCTGTCAAGCAGCTGGTTTTCCAGTTAATTGTCTTACGTACTGGCAATTGAAAATCTGCCAAACATGCAGCTTTATCAGATATTAGAAAAACCTGGCTACTTTCTTGCACCATAATCGAAGATTCATCTCCCTAGAACTAGAAGTACTTTTCAACCCTAGATACGAGCATGCCGCAGATTCTAAGTGAAAGCATGAAGCATATATACTTTACAGGTGCTGGGAATTTTTTTGGGAGTATGTACTTTGGCAATTTATTAACAGCAAGAATAACTCTACCGCAAAATACACGAATCTCCTCACCTATGTGTCCATACCTTTGTCTGTGTCGGCCTTAATTAGCAGATAGCAGATGTGGACATTAACTTCTCCAATGCAAGCATGCTCTATGTCTGCCATCAATTTCCAAAAACAATCAATTAAGTAGTGAATTCAATGGAAACACTTTTCATCAAGAGAATATAGGAAGAAACAATAAAGGGCAGACTTCAACATATATATATATATATGGAGAAATTTTGCAGAAATGTTTGAGATACACTTTTTAAGGATGTATTTAGGAGTTTTTGATTGAAAAGGCGTTCATTGAAATAGCTATTTGTTTAGAATAGAGAAATAATTGGAAAGCTTTCGAGAAAAACATAAAAAACTCGATCGGTGATTTTGTAAAATGCACCCTAATTGATTGAAAGTTTTGCATCTGTAATCATGGCTTTTCCTGTGCAAAAAGTGCACGCCATGATTGTTAACTTAGAACATTGTGGATCTATAGCATAATGACGGGGGGAGAAGAGTCATAGTTAAGTGGGCGTCCAAATTCGGGGTTTTGCTTCGTACAAACTTATATAAAACATTTAGAGATAAGAGAGAGAGAGAGAATTATCACAGTGCAGTAGATGAATCTACAAAAGATGTTGGCAAATGGAGAAATGACAGGATCTTGATCACCTCACTCGTTCCGTACCATGGTTTCCGACAAACAATCACCGGAGAAGCAGGAACAGAAGAGACCCTTTTGCAGAAGGTGCTATATGGAACAAATTATAAATATGAATTTGAGACAGAAACAGAGATAATCAACCATAATTTATGCAATAATTAGAACTATGGAAGCAAACCTCTTTCACTTAAAAAGGAACTACATATATGCCAGTTTTGTGCAACTTAGGGTTTATGGAGTTCATGGAGTTTATTTACATACAGTTCTGAGTGCTGTTCAGGTTATGCAGATTGAGAATTTATGGCTGGAATAAGGAACACACGTTCAAAGGAAAGAAAGGGAGATTTGTAATCAACTAGAAAACAAAAGATGCCTAATTAATTGAAAAGGCCGGCCATAGATGAAATAATTTCTATTTCTTGTATTCTTTCAGCATAATTGGATTTAATTGGTTCTCATTCCTCCAAGTCTCTTATCATTTACTCCCTCTTCTCTCACTCCTCTCTCCATTGGGAGAAGTCTTGCCTCACTGTATTGCGAATTGACAACACACTAAACCTAATTCAAACGCACGTTTAACAGTGAGACAAAACACTATTGCAAGTCTGGGACATCCTCGCGATGATAACAAGTTTAATCGTTATCTGATAACCAGTTTCAAAATTCTTTTGAGTAACGCATTCAAATTCTATTTTATTTCCACTTTGGGACACGTGGCATAATGGGTTTGATTTGTCTTTTATACAAGGACATGAATGAATGAATGAATGAAGAAATATGCACTAACATATTCACCATTTGACGTTCATTAAAAAAAAGATATTAATCATCCCCCGAGGTGTTGGCATTTAAATCTGAATTGGCCAAACCTCCCACAGTAAATTTTTCCATACTTATTGGTTATTAAACCAAGATTACAATCATCTCGTTATATATATAATTTTAAATAAAATAATAACACGTAATATTATTAATAATAAATAATTTATATTATATTTTAATAAAATTTTTAAATTAATTCTCTTGCATTAAAGCATGGATTATCAATTCAAACTTCAAGCTGCTAGTTTCTATGCATAATATAATATAAACACATACACCCGTTACAGGTAAAATAGAAGAAAAGAATGCAAACATATGCATAATTTGTGCAACTGGGAGTTGACAATATCGGTAATTAAACTGTTTTATAAAATGCAAAGTCCAGTATTCTACTTAATTTATAAGAAAATTTGGGTTGACGAGACAACTAATTAAATTATCATTCAAAGTTTACCCAGATGCTTTCCATTTCCTGCCCACTAGCCTCTAGAGATCAGAGAGAGAGAGAGCGTCAAGGAGATAAAAGATGACATGCAGCACAGTGAATGTTAGGTAATAATATTGACATTAAGCAGTGATTAGTCATTTTCATGTTAGATGTTAAGTTACAGGCTTATACAAATCATAAGTCGAGTATCTAAACCTAAGAATATCAATACATATTACTTCAGGCGGTTGTCTAACCCTAAGCAAACTGCAATAGAAATTTGAATGCAGGCATCGAGCCGGACAATATTCAAAATCACAAAGGTAAAATATCTTTGTCTAACAGGAGCAGAATCTAAAGATAATTAATGATTAGATGCTAAACACTATTTTAATGATGAACCCAAGAGATGAGATGCCCCACAAGAACCAAAATCAAAGTGCAAAAGTCATTTACAGTAGTAGAAAAAAGCTGAAGAAGAATAGAAATTAATTTATAGGAAAAGACTTCATCCCTTAAATGCATAAACAGATGAAAGAAAATAATTGGATCGCTGCCACAATGATTAGTGATGTCGGCAACCGGAAGAGCGTTGCCCCGTGGACAAATGATCACTGCGAGTTGATTTCATGATTCCATTATCCAACAGTGTATCTTGTGCAAAATTGCTTTGTACGACCCTCTTAACTACTGGCTTTTGCTGGGCCTCTGGCAAGATTTGGAATTCGCAACTATGATTACAAATTCGCACACTAAGGCAAAGGACTTGGGAGGAATGCCGTTATTTGATAGTACTTGTGATGTATTTTAATAATTTGATGATAAAATTACACTATGCTGTCATCAAATTCAAATTATATGATTGCATATATACATAAATAAATGCAATTCTGTACGGAGATTCGAAACACAAAACCCCAGTCAGATTGGATATGATATCATTAACTTATCATTTCAGATTACAAATTTTGAGGGAACCCAATCATTGATCAATGTAAGAAATGCACGAGTAGTCTCCGTAACGAGTACCATTTTATCGCTTTCCCAATGCTTCCTATTGTTTAAACAGAGTCTTTTACTAGAGCCCCCCAGCAATTGCTGAAAGGAATGTACAGCACCCTATACAAATATAATGGGCTACACGCTGCAAGAGTGAGACATTACCTTCAGCACATACTCCGCGTCTCAGCCTTTCTCCGTTGCAATGACTTCGCCCGAAGTAATTTGAAGAACCCACGAGAAGAAAGAAATCGGACACACAACATAATGGGACGAACAGGCCTAATCAATAAATCACAAATCAACCGTTGCTGTGCAAAATTGATCCAGTTTCGATTTTATTTTAATTATTTTCTTGAACCCAGATCAATATCTGAAGAGTCGAACCATTAAGCTATAGATGATTTGTTCTGCTTCTCAAATGATCTCATCAGATTAGATGCCAAGGATTTCACTCGAAGCTCGTCCCGGTTGAATGGGACAATGGGCACAGGTGTGGTTTTGTCCGATCCTGATTATTTCAACACCAAACTCAGAAGGCAATGAAAAAGAGAACCTAGTCTATCAACTATTGTAGTAGTTAGCGGCGCTTGATCATAAACCTTATCAATATGGGTAACACAAAATATCTGCAACAAAGGGAAATCTACTAAAAGTTGTCAAAGTCAAGTATAAATTCAGTATAGCACATCAATTGCCAAGAAAGGATGTTATTCATCATCCTTGTAAGGGTATTCTTCTGGAACTTGCTTCAGAAGTTTCACTTGCAGCTCATATGCATCATCCCCGCGAAGCACGTCACGGATCCAAGTAACTTCAGTCTTCATTGACACCTGAAAATGGTAGAAAATTCATACTACTGTGATGAATAAAGAGGAGAAGAATATCGAAGAAGTACGATATTCAGCATCATCCCTATTTCCTCAAGCTACAACTCTAAAACCACTTAGGCACCATTTCCCAAAGCAATCAATGTACAAGTTCAAGAACAAATGGACCATTTCCCTGTCATCCAAACAAGGGTTAGGCTTATGGTGCTTCTTTTGTGCTTTCAAAGCACAGCAACTAAAGTATTTGGCAAATAACCACTTTTACTTGATAACTGTTAGATATCACCAACTTACACACTTATAGTTGGCAACTAGTGATGTTATTTCACAACAGTTGTTGCTTTGAAGCCACATCACAGCAGCACCAAACAAAGCACAAGCCTCATTCTGGTATAATTTCAAAGAAACTATTTCTTATAACACCATGTTGTTTAGAACCAGGATTCTATGATAGAATCTGAAGAAATAGGACAATATTTTTATGGCATCGAGGGGTAAAATTTGACAAGATATAAAAAGACATCAGAGTAAGAAACACCTATCCTTTTCCCTAATCTCAATTCTCATACATCACAGGTTAGAAAGGAGATGATCACACTAACCACAGAAAACAAATATAATATAAGAGCTATAGAAGTTTGAAACATTCACAACCATGTATACAGAAAGCTTGAAACAAAGGTTGCATCTTTCATATAGGAGATAATAGTCACCCATGCTGAATTCACCCACTAACAACATCTTACTTAGCATGAAGAAGAACTAAATCAAAAATCGCAAGCACTAGAAGTGCAATTAATTTAGACCAATAAACTCCATGGCTCCAATGCAAAACCAGTTCATTCAGGCAAGGGTGATCTGATAATTCTTTAGAGTAACATGAATCAATCTCAAAAGATGCAATGTGCTGCACCAATAGAAGATAAAGCAATCAAATAAATCAATAAAAAGGAAGGAATCAAAGCTGTGCAATAGAAGAGATGGCATTCACCATTTCTAGGGCTCCTCTAATCACTCCACTCAAGATGTTGCAATAGTAAAGGCCTTGGCATGTATCAGGAAGCTCAACGAAATCCACCAGGGGATTATCTTCCAAAATTATACTGCAGCAAGTCCCATCAGCATCCCAATTGGTCACAGATGCAGTAACCCCTAAGAACATTTTGAAACCCACCTGTATAAAAGCTTGATGAGGCTTCAAATTAATTGAGCCTACTTCATGCTTAGATGAGAAAATATGATGAAGTATATCAACTAGCAACCACACAAACATGACTCAACGGACATTTTCAAACCCTCAGATACATACCATAAGTGTATTTCATATTTACAAGCTGAGATTTGTAAATCAAAACACTCCTGCCAAAAACATGTTATAGAAAACGACATAATACATTCTGAAAAGAAACTAAATTGTACAAACACAAGAACCACCCTATTATCAGATGCACATCTAAACCAGCAAGCCAGGTTCAATCAGTTTGAAGGCCACACCACATCTGACCAAAAGGGTTGAACAGGTTTAAAAAGGACAATCAAATCCTAGAAGCTGGTGGTCATTAAACTGTAGCCCAAATTATCAATGTCAAGAGTTTTCCTACATTGTGATCATATATCGATATGTTTGGGAAGTTCCAGTCTTACGTTCTATTACTGTAAATAGGTGGGTGTGTTAAAGAATCACCAACAGAAATGTGCATCCATCAACAAGGTTCCTACAGTTTGTTAGAGACTTTGCATCAGCAGTTTATACATTTCATGATAATGCACTCAGAATCTATATATACTCCCTAACTAGCACCCACAAAACTCAGAGAGTCCTTTAAAACCATAGAACTTATTAACGGCATCTTTCATGAACCACAGGTAATGAATTGCACAAGCTATCATTGTATCTCCTCTAGATTCGCACAAAGAAAAATGAAAAGAAAGAAATTCCAAATACACAAGTAGGGACAGGTCATTTAAGGACCTTAACTAAATTTCAGCCTTGTAATATAGATAATTTAGCTTAATGTGGCCATGCATTGAAATTCCATTACACTCAAGATTGGTTCAAGTTGCAGTGCCCAGTCATACATGAACCATATCCACCTGAGTTTGACACCAGCTTGGAGGCTTGCAATCAACACTACTAATAGTTATGGGAAAACAAAAAACTTGAAAGTAATGGAGGCAAGTATAATTTATAAAGATCAAATTATATAACAAATACATTAACATGATTCTCAACTACACAAATTACTAGCCAATTTGCTGTCACTCAACAAAGCATTATTAAGCATGCAGAATCAAAGACCGAGATCACCGCACATCTGTAACTCAATATATCCCCAAAATGCCATAGATGTGTTCTCACTGAATTTGTATGGAATCAGGATATACAGTTAATAGTAGTAATACTAATAATCAATATGCCAAGCGAATTTTGAAAATTTTTATATACACGCATTAACTAAAATATAGAAGCCATATATCAGATGAAGCACAGGTATTAACCAATTCAAGATTATTTAAATAAAACCAATCAACAAAACCTTTGCTATCACTTCAGCAGTTTCCCTGAAGTCAACGCATCTCGATACATTAGATTTTGCTAGAAATTCATCAATCAGTCGAATTCCAATATTGTATCCCCTGCAGTATAATCAATTCCAAATAAATATGGTCTGAAATTCACATTGCATGTCCATCAGAAAAATATAATATTATACCACCCATATATATCATAAGATAATAGATAAAAAAATTGTAGCAAATTCCGGCTAAATCAAATTCAAGATAATTTACTAGTTTAATAAGAAATAGACAAAAAAGAATAGAAGATGTCTGTAGCCACTAGTGCACTTCAATTCAAGAATCTACCTAGACATATTATTGAATTCTTGCTCATCCCAAACTAACCTTCTTCATTCTTTTACTACCAGTCTGAAGCAATTTATCTTTACTGTTTGTGCCCGATGTAGCTTTGTAATTAGATCACCCATCTATGCCTCTTCCTACATCTCATGAATAAATGATATCCTGAAACCAATTAATATTAATATCTCACTGAATGGATGAGCTTAAGACACTAACTGAAATTTTTGTTCTTCACACAACACAATCCCCTTTCCCTCACTTTTCATCTTTTTTTTCTTATCTCGTTACAGATAGAAGTGAAAGTTATTCAAATTCATAGTCCTTTCACAAGCATTCATCGCTCTTTGAAAGTAAAACTGAGATAGGATTCACAGATATAGATAAAATTTCTATAATATCATTTTTTATATATCAGAAGGAAATAAACAACACGGCAAACAAGTAGAAACAGAATTTCACTTCTTTCCTATCATTTCATTTCTCTACTATAGTAATTAGATGCTAAGAAAGAATGTAACGAACAGACATGCCAATCACCTAAATCAAATTAACTAAGATTCGAATCGAATTGAAAACGCGAAAAGCGTACATTTGATCAAGCTGTTTGTTAACTTCCTCAACCTCCTCCAGATCCGTTAGTAGCTGACGCACTGTCGCCCCGTAAGTTAATGTAAACAGCTCAGCATTCTACAGAAAATTAAAGTTCGAAGAGGAGCAATTAATTCGAGAAAACCAGTTTCGGAATCAGGATTTAGAAATTATGAAGCAATTGAATCAAATTACCACACGTTCCACGTTGGCGAAGATTGCGTCACCGGATCGAGGACCGACAGGAGCCATGGTAAGATCTTGAGTGAAAACCGAGTTAGATCTCGCAATCAGTAATCCGGATTTATAGTTTTTTCTTCTTCAGCTTGTTTCAGTTGAATACAAAGCAGTGGCTAAAATAAAAATCAAGGTTTTCCTTAATTATTCGCAAAAATAACCCATCTCAAGCTCTTTAAATAAATTTAGCCACTGAAAATAAATGTCGTTGAACTAAACAAAACCTCGTATGAAAAGACGATGTTGGCCCCTTAAATCTCCAGCTAATTTAAAAAAAAACTTGCGCCGCTGTTATTTCGCATATTTCTTCAAGCACTAGTAAATGAATACTGAGTTTATTATATTCTATCAGCTAATCTTGTAGCAAGATTGTTTTATTCTATCTTGAAACTTATGAATACGTTCAGGACGTGCAAGCGTAGTACCCACTCTTATAAAGCTCAAGAATGTCCATTTCCTATTGATGTGGGATTTTATTACATTTTTCCCCACTCAATCTTGTGATGCTTACAATAGTGTAACTTGCATGTTCGTCTTCTTCTACTTCAAGACTTATAAACACTTTATGGACATGTTCACCGTGCATGAATGCTTAGCTGAGACATTAAAATCGAAATGACCTCATACTTATAAATTTTTTATAAATGCGTTTAGTATGCATAGGCTCTTGCTGGGATATTAAAATTTGATGATACCACTTGTTATGAATTAAGTCATTACTTTTTAAAAAAATATATGTCTAATAAGATGTGTAAAACTCGCTCTTATAAACTTAAGCATGCTCCTTTTTTTATTCAATGTAGCATTTTGTCACACCTACCTCTAAATTTATTATCCTACCACGCAAAGAAACCAACTAATGAAAGGCGGGTGTGTTTAGGATTTATAAAGGCGGGTGTAATACATCTTATTAAATATATTTTTTAAGAATAAAATAATACTTCAATCAGTAATCAGTAATATTAGGATGAAAACTTTTTAATTTTAATATTTTGCTAAATATTTATGCATAATAGATGCGTTCACAAATGATTCATAAATTTTGAAGTAAAAATAATGGACTACCAAAAAATTTTGTGATGATGTCACAAAATCTTACGATGAATAAAAATAAAAAATATTTTTAAAATGTATAAAGATGATTATAATTTACTATGATTCACCAATAATACCATGCGCGCGTGAGTCTTACAAATGCGAAGATGCAATGGAAATTTTATTTGAAAAATCATATAACAAGCCACAATAATAATTAAGCAATCCGATGATGCTTATCTTGATTTTCAAACAAGGATACAAAGATTACAATTTTTTTTATTTAATAAAATATCAATATATAATATAAATAATAATTAAAATTACATATTTATTTTTTATTTTATATCATAAAATATAAAATTAAATTATAATATTTTTTTAAAATTTATTAGTTATATTATGTGTTATTATTTTATTAAAAATTAAAAAATCTTAGCCTAAGATCTAAAGCTAGAGCCACGCGCAACAACTAATGTGTGCACAAAGAAAGTGATAATCGAGTTTGCTTTATAATCAAGAAACATATACATAAATAATTAAATTATAATTGATTAATTTATTCAATATGTTAATTAATATATATTAAATAATTTTTTTAAATTTTAAAAATACTTATATTTTAACGTAAAATAACAATCCTGTAATAATATAAAATTTTATATTATTTTTCTGAGAATACATTAATTTGGCAAAAATAATTTTGAATAAAGTGTGGGACACGTCTTTTTAAGGAGCGTGAGAGGGCCTGGGATAAACTAATATTCCAAAAATAGCCGCCTCACGCTATTAGCCAACGCCCGGCGGGTTCGACGAACAAATCTTGCCGTGTGGGCCTGGAAAGGGCAGTGAGATTAAACACGTGGCGTCAATCTTTTGGCTGGAAATTTGGGCACTATTGTCATTTCAGTTATCAATCGAGACTATAAATTGAGGTCGTGAGGAGTGGAGCTAACCATTTATTAGGTATTCCTCGCCCAAAGTTTAATCGTTGCTAGTTTCCTTCTCAGAAATTCTCTGTCAAGGTAATAATTTTTTTCTTTTAGATTCCCTTTTTTTTTCTTTCATAATATAGTTTCTGAATTTTTGTACGTAATTTTCAATTACCGATCAAATTAGGGTTAGGCTTTCTATTGTTTATCATGCTAGACTGATGTGTAAATGATTTTCTATTGATGCGTTGTTGATCTGTGGGTATCTTAGAGCTTGGTTGTTGTTTAGATGTGTTCTCCAATATCTGATTTTTTTTTCTTATTGTTGTGGTCGTGGTTGATTGTGTTGTGTATGGTGATTTTTGTGGAAAAATCATATTTTTTTCCTGATGGTAAATAAGTTATACGTTGAATTCTTCATAGTGGAGATTTGGCGTGTTTTCTTTTCTTAGGTTTGATTTTTTCTTACAAAAATTTCAAACAACTTGGGTTGTAGAATTATGTGTCTAAAAATATTGTCAATAAGCCCGTATGCATTTTGATACATGTATTGATGACACGACAACAGATATGTTAAATTTAGTGATGTTGTAGGTATGTTCCAAGATTCCCTAGGATTATATTCAGATTTATTTATTGAGAATTCATTTATATGATTCAGATGTATTCGTGGAAAGGTTGTTTGTCTAAATATCCCTAGAATTATGTTCATATTTAGTAATTGAGAATTCATTTATATGATACAGATGTATTTGTGGAAAGGTAGTTTGTCTAAATATATTCTTTTTGATGTTTTTTTAATATCCTATAGATGCAAATCTTTGTGAAAACTCTCACTGGAAAAACAATCACCCTTGAGGTGGAAAGTTCAGACACCATTGACAATGTCAAAGCCAAAATCCAAGACAAGGAAGGAATCCCACCGGACCAGCAAAGGCTCATCTTTGCTGGCAAACAACTTGAGGATGGACGCACACTTGCTGACTACAACATTCAGAAGGAGTCCACCCTTCACTTGGTCCTTCGTCTCAGGGGTGGTATGCAGATCTTTGTGAAGACCCTTACTGGAAAAACAATCACCCTTGAGGTGGAAAGCTCCGACACCATTGACAATGTCAAAGCCAAAATCCAGGACAAGGAGGGGATCCCACCTGACCAGCAAAGGCTCATCTTTGCCGGTAAACAACTTGAGGATGGACGCACCCTTGCTGACTACAACATTCAGAAGGAGTCCACCCTTCACTTGGTCCTTCGTCTCAGGGGTGGTATGCAGATCTTTGTGAAGACCCTTACTGGAAAAACAATCACCCTTGAGGTGGAAAGCTCCGACACCATTGACAATGTCAAAGCCAAAATCCAGGACAAGGAGGGGATCCCACCTGACCAGCAAAGGCTCATCTTTGCCGGTAAACAACTTGAGGATGGACGCACCCTTGCTGACTACAACATTCAGAAGGAGTCCACCCTTCATTTGGTCCTTCGTCTCAGGGGTGGCATGCAAATCTTTGTAAAAACCCTGACTGGTAAAACAATAACTTTGGAAGTGGAAAGCTCCGACACCATAGACAATGTGAAGGCTAAAATCCAGGACAAGGAGGGTATCCCACCAGACCAGCAGAGGTTGATTTTCGCTGGCAAACAACTTGAAGATGGCCGAACTCTTGCTGACTACAACATCCAAAAGGAGTCAACCCTCCATTTGGTGCTTCGTCTTCGTGGCGGTATGCAGATTTTTGTGAAGACTCTCACTGGGAAAACAATCACTCTGGAGGTTGAGAGTTCTGACACCATTGACAATGTAAAAGCCAAAATTCAAGACAAGGAGGGTATCCCACCAGATCAACAGAGGCTCATCTTTGCAGGAAAGCAGCTTGAAGATGGAAGGACTCTTGCAGACTATAACATCCAGAAAGAATCAACACTCCACTTGGTTCTTCGCCTTCGGGGTGGTATGCAGATTTTTGTGAAAACTCTGACAGGGAAAACCATCACCTTGGAGGTTGAGAGTTCGGACACAATCGACAATGTGAAGGCTAAGATACAGGATAAGGAGGGGATTCCACCAGACCAGCAGAGGTTGATCTTTGCCGGGAAGCAACTTGAGGATGGAAGGACTCTTGCTGATTACAACATCCAGAAGGAGTCCACTCTGCATCTTGTGCTCCGCCTCCGTGGGGGTTTCTGAGTTGGGTTGTGTGCGTGTGATGTCAGTTTGTATTTCTTATGTCAATGCAGTGTTGTGTTGTGTGCAATGTGGTTTGTGTTTGCATGCCGTTTAATGGCTATAAATAAGATGTAAAAACTCTCATAAGTTCATTTTCTGGTGTGGTTGTGGCATTTTCTTTTAGACATTGATACGACCTTTATGAGGTCATTTACTCTTAAGATTTACCCTTGAATAAATATCCATTTTATGTATAGATTACTGGTTTATTGCTCTTTTTCTACATGTGCTTATGGTACACTCTTTATCTTTTCTGTCCAAGGCCCATTTTTGAATTTTGAGTTTGTACCAACTTACTGCTATTAAAACTCAAGCAGACCCAGCGAGAATTTCCTCCATTGAAACTCCGGGGAAGAGACAGTCAATCATCTGTTTCTTGGATTAGGATAAAACCATTTTCTATCATTGCTGAGGGAATTTGAACTATTTTAACTTCTCCCGATTGATGAGGGCTCAAAAATGAAGTTACGAATTGCGTTCCTTTAATTGGAGCGTAGCAGAATCAGGAAAGAGCACGACAACTGAACCAGAATTAATCAATTGTCGTAAGACAATACAAATACTCTTCTCATGGAATGAATATAAAATACTAATTCTTAATTACTCAATTTTCTTTATTTATAATTGATATTTAGTAATTTTGTATTGTGACATTGAAGCTCAGACTTTGAACAACTTTAATTGGTGCCTTTTTCAGTCTCAGTTTCAAAGCTTTACCGATTACATTTTATATTCAGTCTCATTTTTATTGCAAAATTTACTGGAAACAATTATATTAGTTATTTAATTCATAAGGAACTGCCATTTCAGAAGGGCAAGTAGCTATTCTAGTATTACCCGGCGTATACGATTCGTGTTAGTGCTGGGGTAGCGTGGGAACCCGCTTACCTCATGCCCTGTCTTCACGGTAAGAATCCTTGCCTTACACGGATAGGCTTAACACGTGGCACCATCTAATTTCTCTATCAACACGTGCTTTTCTTTTACTACGTCGGTAAATAAACGAGCCTGATCCCCGTCCCTTACGCACTGAAATTTACTTCTTTTGATCTTTCAAGATAATTTGCTCTGTCCGATCAAAAATTTCAAGGTAATTTTGTTACGAATAATATATCTGTTGTTCCGTATGAATTTACTTGCTGATGAGTATTTTTAGGTCTGTATGTTGATTATGTGTTTGCAGATTTAATTTGTTCTGATTGATTGATTTCAATTATATGCTTCCATTCAGAATTTGCTTTACTTGTTTGTCTTTGATGTTTTTAGTAATTGATTCTGATCTATTAAGATGTTTTATTTGATTGAATTATGTTTGTTGTCAATCTGCGATTAGTCTTGCTGTTTCTAATAATTGTCAACGATTTCTTTGATTTGTTGATGATTTGAGTGTTTGTTGTTATAATGGTCTAATGATGGGAAGAGGATCGCGCTTTGAATTGATTTAAGGCGAATCAATCAGATGCAGATATTTGAGCCTTTTCCGACTGATCAAATGAAGTCAATCTATGATATTTGATTTTGCAGTTCTTGATATAATATTGTACGATGTCAGTGATGACCCTGTTTTTGGTTCTGATCATGACGGATGCGATATTTGATATGTTGATACTCGGAGTTCTGTTTACTAATGATATTATTGATGATATTAGATGTTTTCTTATTTCTTTTTTATTGTCAATTGGTCCTTGTGAATCATTTTGGAGAGATTCTAAGAAAATTGAACCGTAATTCATTCGTTCTTATGAGTTATTATTTTGGTATCGATGCTTGATGCTGGTAGATGATGATATTATCATTATTGATGAAATGAGATGTTTCCTTTTGCTAATGTCCGGAGCTTGGTGTTTGTAAATTCTTTTATTTCATATTTGAGGATGGTTTTTTATTATTGCCATGATTACTTTCGAAGAAACCCTCGTACCAATGAAAGTTGAGCATTTTGTTTTGTAGTAGAGTTTTGATTTTGAAAGTTGAGCATTTTGTTGAGTATTGATTTTTATTGTGTATTTCATTGATTAACTTTTGTTGTGAATTTCGAGGCAATCATATTTGTTCTCTGATGTTTTCGTTTTTGTTTGGTCTGATAGATGCAAATCTTTGTGAAAACTCTTACCGGCAAGACTATTACCCTTGAGGTTGAAAGCTCTGACACCATTGATAATGTAAAAGCAAAGATCCAGGACAAGGAAGGTATCCCACCTGACCAGCAAAGGCTTATTTTCGCTGGCAAACAACTAGAGGATGGTCGCACCCTTGCAGACTATAATATCCAGAAAGGAGTCTACACTCCACCTGGTGCTCCGTCTCAGGGGTGGCATGCAGATCTTTGTGAAAACCCTGACTGGAAAAACTATCACTCTGGAAGTAGAGAGTTCTGACACTATTGACAATGTCAAGGCCAAAATTCAGGATAAGGAGGGTATCCCACCAGACCAGCAGAGACTGATCTTTGCTGGGAAGCAGCTTGAAGACGGTCGGACCCTTGCTGATTACAACATCCAGAAGGAATCAACCCTTCACTTGGTGCTTCGCCTTCGTGGTGGTATGCAGATCTTTGTCAAGACTCTTACCGGGAAGACTATTACCTTGGAGGTTGAGAGTTCGGATACTATTGATAATGTTAAAACAAAGATTCAAGACAAGGAAGGAATCCCACCAGATCAGCAGAGGCTCATCTTTGCTGGTAAGCAGCTTGAAGATGGAAGGACCCTGGCTGACTACAATATTCAGAAGGAGTCTACCCTCCACTTGGTGCTCCGCCTTCGTGGAGGTATGCAGATCTTTGTGAAGACTTTGACTGGAAAGACATCACCTTGGAGGTGGAAAGTTCAGACACCATAGATAATGTGAAGGCAAAGATTCAAGATAAGGAAGGAATCCCACCAGACCAGCAAAGGTTGATTTTTGCAGGCAAGCAGCTTGAAGATGGGAGGACCCTTGCAGATTATAACATCCAGAAGGAATCAACACTGCACTTGGTGCTGAGACTCCGTGGAGGAATGCAGATTTTTGTTAAGACATTGACTGGAAAAACCATCACCCTGGAGGTCGACAGTTCAGACACCATTGATAATGTGAAGGCTAAAATTCAGGACAAGGAAGGGATTCCACCAGATCAGCAGAGGTTGATCTTTGCTGGCAAGCAACTGGAGGATGGGCGCACATTGGCTGATTACAATATCCAGAAGGAGTCGACCCTGCATCTTGTCCTTCGCCTACGTGGTGGTTTTTAATGGCATTATGGTTCTATGCTTGTGTCTTGGTTATAGGGACTATAGTTCTGGTTTGCTTTTGAGGACCTATGTGGTCATGTTCAGTGGCTTAAAATAAGTTTCAAAACTTCGTTTTATTTTGATGCTTTTGTTTCTCTTACCATACTCTTTGTCAAGGTTGTTGAAATGGCCTAAGAATGTATGCTGTGCTCTCAATATTGCCTTGGTGTGAATTTAATGCGGTGTTTGTTTTTGTGCTCGTCCTGGTCATAATTACTTTATTTATGTGGCTCATCCTACAGTTGACAGGTAGGGTTAGATGAATATGTTTGTATCTTTGAAGTTTTGAAATTTTTTGATGATTGATATGTTTGATTTTGTTGTTTTATTACATTGCTGTTGCTGAAGATATGTGCGGCTGAGATATGATGGTGATGCAGATGCAGGAAGGTAGATTCGAACGTGTGTTCCCCTCCAGTGTTGGGGTTTTACCTGTTTTCTGTTCAGTTGAGTTGGTGCCAATAAAGAGGATCTGCGCCAGATGATGGCTTATGCTGATTTTGTTTGCCTCTCGTGTGAAAATGGCAAATGGAACTTTAAGAGTGTGTGCTGGTTTCAAGTTCTCAATTAGTTTTTGCTCAAGTAACGAGTTGACATTTAAGGACTTTGCTGGCGAGAGAGAATAGCTGAGGGAGATTATATAGAGGACTTTGAAGGCCATATCAAATTTGGTCTTGCTTCCTGAAAACTGAGACAAAATTAAAGCACAGAGAGAACATCATGTACTTGATTCGATTATATTTAAGAGCAAAATTTGGTTGCTTACTAACTTGCCAACTAATGTCTCACCATTACAAAGCAGACCATGAAGCACCAACTAATGTGCCTACCAACTTGCATTCATCACTCTTTACTATAATAACCATAAAGTAACCCTAATAGTGGACGGTAGAGTTTATTATTATAAATGTCTTTAGAACCAGACTGATCGCCACTCACAGTTCCGCACTGGTAACCGGCACTCAGTAGGTATGTTCTGTGCCCTCTTTACCATCCTCTGCACTTCTTGTCCCTGGATCTCTCCCTCTTGCTGCTGCTCCCAGATCATCTGCTTGAACGATTCACAGTGGCATTGATCATCAATTTGCCTTATTTGCCTGCAGCATGGTTTCAGGGCCCCCCAATTCTCTCCGCCACCACCGCCGCTAGGTAACATCAAAAGTTTAGGCCCTCGTTGTGTTATGTAACGTTCGCAGTGGCTAAGGTCCTGGGTTTGGATTTGTTCTCGGCATCGCCGCTGTGGTCTTGGGTTTTGGTCTGATTCGTCCTCAATTTCGGCAGCAGCAGCTTCGCCACTGCCAGATGTACTTGATGAGCAAGAGCGACGGTGGGGCGGCATCGACAACCAGCTGCAACATCACTTTCGACAATGCTGCCAGCAATTGCAGCAGTTGGAAACCAGATGCCGTTGCCAGGGATTGGAGCAAGCAGTGAGGCGCCAGCTGCAACGGGTCCGAGGCCATGAAATGCAAGAAGAACTTTATGAGACAGCCAGCAACATCTGTGCAGCATTCAACCTATGCAGGGCTGCCGATTCAGTTTACTTTTCTCTGTTAAGAGAAGACCAAGGGTGACGGACAGTAGATGAAGATGTGCATAAGATGTATCTAGTACGAATAGAGCTCACCGATGCTCTGGCATTTTAACTGGAGTAAGGGTGAATAGCTAGCTATAGAGGCCATGTATTCCATGATCTTTAATAAGAGTTACTAGTTTCCCTGTCATACATCAAGAGCTTGGTTTCTGTTAATTTTGGCGTCATTTTCTAGTTGTGCTTGTCAATCGTAGGTTTATTTTCCTTTCCGTTGATAACAAATTTTAAACGCAGAATCTATATGTTTGAGAAAATAACAATGGATTTTCATTCTTGGACAATCAAGAGCCTAAATCTTGTGACTTTAGCTGTTACGTGCATGATGCTTATGTACATGTATGATCATCAAGCAATTATCCCCGCCTAGAAGAAATGTTGCACATGTATGCGAGGAATGTTGCTGACTGTCTCACAAAGTTGCTGAATCTGCTGTTCAACTCCTGCAGTTGTTGGCAGCAATGTTCCTCTCGCTGGCCACGGACCCGCTGCATCAAATGCACCGGCAGTGGCGAAGCTGCCGGTGGATCCATTATCTCTAATTATGTCTGAAGTTTCGCACCAGTCTTGTATATTAATCTTCGCATTATAATTGGGCCTAATTGGGCTACCTTTCGGCGAACAAAGCTCGAATTTGATGTTCGGATTGGGATAGCTAGAAACGCTGTCGTTTCCAGTTACAGTGTCCTGGCTAAGAAAACAGTGCCGGAAGAAAAATGTACAACGTTTTTCTCGTGGAATTTATCAATCAAGAAGTTACATTGACAATTCTACCCTTATGCCCCATATTTCACCAACCTAACCTTCCATCTTAATCAGCAGAAACTCGCTGCATTTCGCAGCCACGTGTTCACCAAGCTCACGCAAATCCAAATACTAGCGCGTACATGTAACGCTTCGCTTGCAAGAGTACACTGCGTGTAGTAACCGACTTGACCTCAAAAAACGAAGTCGTTCTATAAGTTTCTGTTCTCGAAGTTTTATTTCTGTTTTCTGTGTCACCGAACGCGAGCTTAGACTTATCCGTTTTAGGGTTTCTGTTGGTCTCGTCAGATCGGACTTTCCAGATTCTCAAACCCTAAGTTCCGGATCAGGTAACCTAGGTGGTATGATTATGGTTATGGTTATTATTGGAGAAATTTATTATTTTCAGCTGCTAATTATTCGATCGTGATTTAGATTGCTTTGACTTCTTCCTTTTTGGAAGTTCTGAATGTACACTCATTTGTTTTTCAAATTCCGTATTAGTATTTGTGCATGATTTTTTTTTGGTTATTTGTTCAATGGTTATGTTCACTATGATTGTTAGATATTTCTGATTGTCTTGTTGGATTTATTTAGAAAATCTAAACTTTTCTGAGTAGATTTTTTTTATATGGAGGCAGTTGAAGTTTTTCTGCATAATTGTTTTGTGTTTGGGTATTTAAAGAATTTTCTTAGTATTGATCTACCTGTATCTGCACGTGTCTTGGTTAGCCATGTAGCTGACTTGGAATGGGTCTAGGAGTTTTAGGTTTGCCATTGAGGGCTGCTTATTAGAAACAAATATACCCTGTTTGAGAGGTTCGAATTCTAGGAGTTGGCAAACTGTTAAACACGTGCTTAGACGCCATCAATTGTTAACATGGCTACTGTGTTAAATCAATGTAAAATGCATTTTCACACTAGCAACTGCTGATGTGATTTTCCCTTGTGATATAGGTCTAAGCTTTGCAGTTGTTAGGCCCCGTGCACCAGCCAAGTTTCATGTCTGATTTCGATATCCAGATTCCTACTGCCCTTGGTAAGTTTGCTTATACTGCAGTAGATAGTATTAAATTAGGATCACACTTTTGAACGCATTGAAAACATTTTGGTACTGTGGAGGAAAACATTTTGATACTGTAGAAATAAAGTTTTTCAACTATCTGAAAGATTTTTGCAATTATAGTAAGTTTATGAAACATAATTGATTGTGTATTAAGTAATGATGAGTGGAACATCATAAAGTTTTAAACATGCATGTTTATATATCCACATATAGACAAATGCGGTACCAGATATGAATATTAATGAAGTTCAGGGTTCTAATTTTGTGTATAAAGCATCATTAAATTAACAGTTTATAACTCCTGAGTTGATATTTAACAATTTGAGGTGCAATACTAAATTACTGGGGGCAATGTAATGGGAGAAGAAGTTAGATGGGCACACTGTCCAATCTTTTTTGCTCCTGGGTTATTGGATTGCTGTATGGTGATGCTGTTAATAAGATCTTTAGACTTTGAGTTCACATCTCATGGTGGATGTTTGTTGCTTTTGCATCAGCATTTGCTTAGGCTCTTTCAATTTGTTTTGGTTACAATGGCAGTTCTTTCTTTTTATTTGTTCTGTTTGCCAATGATTTTTTCAATCATTAATTCCTGATTTCCCCTCTGCCCCTGTCACGGGAAAATCTAACTTGTGTGTTTTGTTTTATGTTCTTTGTTGGGTTTTAGACCCGTTTGCTGATGCAAACTCTGAAGACTCAGGTGCTGGATCAAAAGAGTATGTGCATATTCGTATTCAGCAGCGGAATGGTAGGAAAAGTCTGACAACCGTCCAGGGGTTGAAGAAAGAATTCAGCTACAACAAGATCCTAAAGGACCTCAAGAAGGAGTTCTGCTGCAATGGAACAGTGGTCCAGGACCCTGAATTAGGCCAGGTGGATGTTTGATCCCCCTGATTTAATGAATTACATTTCTGTGCCTGTTTTTTTATTGGCTTATTTGCTATGTTTCTGCTTGTATATAGGTCATTCAACTCCAAGGTGACCAGAGAAAGAATGTATCTGTATTCCTTGTTCAGGTAATTTTTGTTCCTGTTTATAGAACTTTAATATTCTCCACATACTTGGCTTATGTTGTGGCAGTTGGTAAATAACAGTTGATCAAGTCAATTTGTGTCAGTTGTCAGTCCTGATTTTTTGTTTTTGTTTTTGTTTTTCTTGCTGAGCAACAGGCTGGGATTGCGAAGAAGGAACACATCAAGATCCATGGTTTTTAAGCTACAGCAGCTCAAGTTTCTGCAGTGTGTGGCCCTCCTTTATCAGTGCAGATCCGCCATAAAGAAAACATAATATAAGCGGATGCTTTTATATTATCTGTGTTTGTTTTGATATAATGTGTTGGTTTCAATATGTGGATGTGTATGTTTTTCGTGCCACTGATGTTTCCTAGTTCTCTGCTTCATGTACTGTCGGATGATTATAATTATGGGATACAAGGTAGTTTGTTTGTCTGTTCTAAATATATGTTATCATCAATGTTATGATTTTGTTTTGGAGTTTTAACCAGTTTTCTAATTTGATAGTATGGGGAGAATACATGGAGTGGAAGTCCTTAGCCATGTGAATGCCTTGCGCTTCCCATAAATCGTCGTATATAGTTCTCTGCATCTTAGAGTGAGCTTGTTAGTTTTAAGTTGAGTATATAAGTGTCCGAAGGATATCAGTCAGTGATAAATAAACAGGTTTGATCATGTGTAGTTTATACTTGGGTCTTCGGTTCATTAGCTCAACCAATTGGCACATGCTTTTATCTGTTTTCAGCTTATTTGCGTTCGGGTCTGTTATTTTGTTACGGAACCTACGGAGGATCTAAATTGTGTAAAAATTTATAGCTCCTCTTAAATCTTTTGGGGCAAGCAGTAGGTACTCAACTACATAGAATAGGTCTTACTAGTTAGACAGCGTCAGAAGGTATTCTTTAATGGACGGAGTCTTGCGGGCTAAAGATGAAGATATTCTGTGTGTATAGAAAGTAATGCGTTAGAAAGTTGCCGGACGTCATCATTATCGAGAGGTTGGGTTCGTGAAGTACTGCATTTGAGAAAACTTCTTACAGACATCAGAATTGAGAGCAAGAATAGAGAATCATGACAAGGATGTCATTCTTTGCATTTTAAAGTTGTTGGGGAGCACTGATTAATTCTCGGTTTGTTATGTATAACAGATTGTTGGTGTCATCAACCTACCCAACTCCTCCTCGTCTATGGACCGCATTAGCACATGATCCGCGCCATATGTCAACTTTAATCGGGAGCCGTCAACTTATGTTGGTGGGTTATGTCGAATCTTAATTGACAGGTCAAACCTCAATAAGAGATTATTACAATGCTTTCGCTAAGTGCGTTTACAATAATCTGTAATTATTATCAATAAATTTTCATAATCTGCTTTCTGCGCATGCTTCCCTGTGGGTCATCACTCAGCAGTGCCTGAAGAACAAGAGGGCTGTTTACTAGCTCCAGAATGTGGAGAATATCTCTTCTTTGAATAATTAGATTAGAAGAAAGTTGACGACTCACTAAATGACATATAGATTAAAGCCTTTAAAGTCTAAAGGTTAATCATTTTTTTTACGCTTGCGGTTGAGGTTGTCTTGTCAGGAGATGGAAGAGTTCTGGGTGGATTTTCATGATAGGATTGGCAATTGCAATTGCAGAGCAAAGATTTCTTGCTTCAGTTATCGCACAGTTCATGCATCACATACTGTCGCATGCAGCAAAACAAATAGATCCATGATATGGATGATCCCTAACACGATTGATCTATGTGATTTACTATCCCAGTTTTAGTTAACATGAGATGGATTCATTAACCAAAATTATTCAATTCACTATTTGTTCATGAGATGTGCTATATACTCCTGGACATTATATAGTCCAAAAAGTAAAACAGCAGCAAGCAACTGGGAATATCAATTGTATTCTGAGTTGTTTTATCAATTGTATTCTGAGTTGTTTTATCAATTGTATTCTGAGTTGTTTTACTTGAACATTTACTGAAGAATCAGATCATGATTAATTTGGATTAAAAAGTCGAATGATGTCTTTGCTTTAGCAGAGGAATGTGCTATGTCCCTCTACTCCGCATGCCAAATTTTGTTATATTTCTCTTCTCCACCTAACCAATGCACAATTGATGTTGAGTTTACTAATTAATTTATTGCTTTGTTTTCAACAACCAGTCTAAAAACCTTCCTTTGCTTCCCTTCCCACCCTTCATTCTTCTCTCAAGCGGAGTTTCATTCAAAGAGAATGAATAACCATCTTCTCTCTATTACTGTCTCTCATGTAAAACAAAAATTAAAGGATGAGAAAACTTTCTATTTATATGAAACTAACCAGTTGGCATGCAATCATCTTCTCCATAGTATTTATTCTATATACACACACATATCTTCTCATGACTCAGACAAGCTACAGATGTTTTAGCTCTATCTATAGGTTTTTCTCTTAATTTCTTGATTAAAAATGGCTGACATGGAACATTCTTCTTCTGATGATTTATCTGTGGACTTCACTGGTAACGCCTCCTCTTAGACCTTCGTATACAAATTTCTTTCTCTCAAATCATTGAGTGTCTTGTTTGAAATCATATTTTTTTTTGTGGTTTGGTCTCTGATGTTGTGCAGTAGAAGGCAACAAATGTAGGCCTAGGCCTTTTCATTTGACCATAGCACAATATAATGATACCGTAATTATTTTACGCTTGAATCATGAAAATGCCACGCACTGGTTTTCGAAGAAAGGAAGTTCATGAATTCTTTCTTTCATTTAGTTTGCTTTAAGTTTTCGGTTTTTCGCAAATCTTATTACCATGTTTGTTGCAGAGGACATCAGTTCCATTAAAGTTTCTGATGATAAGCTTCAGTTCTCAGAAGATGAAGAAACACTCATCATCAGGATGTTCAATTTAGTAGGAGAAAGGTAACTAATGATTAATTATCTCCACTTTCTCTATAACTTATGCTAAGAGAGACAGAGGCTGCATCTCAATGTCTGGCAGCAGATGGTCTCTAATTGCAGGGAGAATTCCCGGAAGAACAGCCGAGGAAATCGAGAAGTATTGGAACACAAGATACTCCACAAGCCAATGAAACATCTGTCACAAAAGATCTATTCTATCAATGAATATGATTTTGGTTCAAAATTACTGAAATTCTTTGGCTTGAAATGCAGCTAAAGACATCTCACAAAGTTGTACAGAATTAGAGGTATTCTCAGATTGAAATATGGAGTGAACACAAATCATGATATCCAGCGTTGAGGGCCTTCCGAGCTATTGCGGTCCCTTGCCCATGCAGAGCTGGTTCTTGTATGCTGTACATGGGCTGAAGCCTAGTCTACAATTTGAAAGAAGTATCTTTCGTTTCATTTTCAGTCTTCTTCGATAATTTTATTTTATTTTTTTTCTGGGATTTGTTTGCATTATATGGCCCTACCTACCTACCTACCTTATCAAATATTGGTGCTAAAGTGGCATTATTAATTCTCTAGATATTTGTACCGATAGTGCCATATTTAGGTGCTTGACAAAATACTTCTGACATTATGGATCAATTTCTACTATTCTTATACTCCATTTGCACGGGAAATAAGAGAGTATCCATAGGTTAAGTACAATTTATTAATTAAGAATATATGATTACGATGATAACATAAATCCTCAATCGTCTCTTCGTTTTCCATCGAACTCAGTGAGCTGAAAACAGGTGCCCGCACCTAACTTGGCCTGCCAATAAATGAAAGCGACGAATTTTGTATGCGATTTGCAGTTTAAAGTCGATGGATCTCCTGTTTCTTACCTAAGAAATCTAACCTTTCTTTTCCCGATAAAGATGAAATTTCCCAGTCTCTGAGGTCTCTCTCACAAGTCCATGATCACAAAAACTGTCCATAAAGGAACAAAACATGACAAAGCAATGAGAGTTACAACTCATCAAGACCCTGCATAAAGTCAGTTAAACAAATTCATAAATGAAAATCCAGCCAGTTTCTTCATCCCACTTGCATGATCCTTCCCCAATTCAACCCTTTCTAGACCCTTCATCTCCCATCCCTCTTTCCACCTGTCCCTTGATATTTTCTTTTTCCCTTGGTCGATAATATTAAAGTACAAATTAATACGTGTACAAATGTAATTCAATGATGTAATACTGTCACATTATTTTGTATTCTTCAACAGCCTTCTTCCCCTCTCTATATTATACACTGTCTTCGCTGGTTATTTGTAGCATCCGAAACACTAAATAGGTTTTCGAATTCTTCTTGTTTCGTAGATCAGTTTTAAGCAGCAAGAAACTTAACATGGCGGCCATGGCTTCTACAGCTTTTACTTCATCTGTTTCCTCAACAAAGCTCTTTGACTCTTCCTATCGTGGCCTTCCCATGTCACCTCCTTCTCTTCGTCTCCAGCCCATCAATTCTTCTCCTAACTCCTCGATTTCTGCTTCTGCTTCTCCACCCTATGATTTGAATGCTTTCAAGTTTGACCCCATCAAGGAATCCATTGTTTCTCGTGAAATGACACGCAGGTATAGATTTAGTATACTTTGACTAATGATAACCAGTGTTCAGAAGTGTTTCTGTAGAGACGCTTAAATTAAAAGCACTTTTTGGTGGAAGCACGAGTAAAGTTTTCTGAGTCTGTGGTTGCAGGTACATGATGGACATGATCACACATGCAGACACAGATGTGGTTGTAATTGGTGCTGGGTCAGCGGGGCTCTCTTGCGCTTACGAGCTTAGCAAAAACCCCAACGTTCAGGTTGCTATAATTGAGCAGTCGGTTAGCCCCGGAGGCGGCGCGTGGCTTGGTGGACAGCTCTTCTCTGCCATGGTAAATTATCTCTATAAATCTCCTCATTTGCCTTGTTTAATGAATGATATTAAACTGTCAAATTCTGGCGATAGAAGATTAAGATGTAACTAATCATGAGTTACATACATATACAATCTCATGTATGAGAAAAAATCAATTAAAATTAAACAAAATCCTTTTTTTTAATATTATTTTATTGAAAAAATATATTTATTCCGAGTACTTACTTCTTAAGTATTGAAATAACAGTTAAATTTTCAACTGGGACTGTCTATCACTGCTCTTCTGTGAAGGATTGATAATCAAACCTTAATTTTAGCCCTTCATTGAAATTGCATCGCAACAAAGTATCTGAAATTTTGTAATCAATAAATCATGCTTTAGTGTCAACCCAACAGCAAGGAATTAGCTGATTGTGGTTCTAACAGGTGGTGCGCAAACCAGCCCACCTCTTCCTTGACGAGCTGGGCGTAGACTATGACGAGCAAGACAACTACGTTGTCATCAAACACGCAGCGCTCTTCACCTCCACCATCATGAGCAAGCTCTTGGCTCGCCCCAACGTCAAGCTCTTCAACGCCGTGGCAGCCGAGGACTTGATCGTGAAAGGCGGCAGAGTAGGTGGCGTGGTGACCAACTGGGCATTGGTTTCGATGAACCATGACACTCAGTCTTGCATGGACCCCAACGTGATGGAGGCCAATGTGGTGGTGAGCTCCTGCGGCCACGACGGGCCGTTCGGCGCCACCGGAGTTAAGAGGTTGAGGAGCATTGGAATGATTGATAGAGTACCTGGAATGAAGGCTCTTGACATGAATACCGCTGAGGATGCAATTGTGAGGCTGACTAGAGAGATTGTGCCTGGAATGATTGTTACCGGCATGGAAGTTGCCGAGATTGATGGCTCTCCGAGAATGGTACAATTATTTCCCCTATAATTTCTATGATGATTTTAGGTTGCATCAAAGAAATCATCCATTATTATAAAATTATTGCAGGGACCAACATTTGGGGCAATGATGATATCCGGACAGAAGGCAGCTCACTTGGCCTTGAAGTCATTGGGACAGCCCAATGCATTGGATGGAACATACGAGGGAAACATTCACCCTGAGCTGATTTTAGCTGCTGCCGACTCTGCTGAGACTGCCGATGCTTAATTTGCAGTAACGGGCTAGCAGCTGCTGCATATATGCAATAAGCAAATAAACAGTTTATGTAGTGCAAATTAGATGAAGCCGGCGATGGTTGTGGTGGTGGTGGATGGTTGATGTGAATAATGTGATGCATTTGCAGCATCTCTAGTTTGTGTTAACTTTGCAATACATGTTGCTGGCTTTTGGCTTTCCCTTGCTTTCCATGTATAAATCAACTAAGAAGATGCTGCTTCATTTGTTATCATTATGGTTAATTTAGTTCCTTCTTGGGGGATTCACCATGGAATTAGTTGTTATTTTGATACAAATAGGCATTTGGCAGACGAGGACGTATTTGTTATGAATGGCCATATATATGCATTTAATTGTTATTGTTTAACAATTAAGGACCTATTAGTTTAATATCCTAACAACGACGTCGTTCGTCGGGACTCCTGCGCGAACACTACACCAGTATAAAATTCAGAGACTCAACCTCGTAGCCAATAACCATCTCCTGCGTCAACTCCCTCCTCGAAAGTTCGCCTGCGCGTCACCTTTTATGTCCGGGTATGCTTCCATCTTATCGTGAACCCTTACAATTTTTTTGGTTTAATGAGTCGTAGTTTCCTATTATTGTTGTTATTGTATTAGTTATCGATATCTGACGCTTTGATTAGATGATGATCGAGTATTTGTGTAATTTGATTTTGTGTTGCTGTAATGTGATTAGTGGAAGATATTGGAAGATGGAGGTACTTTTTGCTCTTATTCTGCCCATGTTGCTTATCTTTGCTTTAATTCCAATGTATTTATGGAAACGTCTCTCAATTCTCGGGAAGAGCAAGGGGAGGTCTGCTTCTTTACTTAATTTATGTAATTTACAGGAATTATAATGCTAAGATTTGATTACTTCATTCTAATTAGGCGTTATCAGCTGTTTTTTTAAGAAAGATTTAGACTTTAAATTAGAACAAGCTACCGAAATTTCTAAATTGTGTTTGAAAGATCATTTCTAGTAATGTCTTTTGAAAAGGACCGTTGAGACTAAGAAACAAAGACTGTTTTGGAGAGTGGCCAGTGTGTGTTAGAGCTAAGAGGAAATGTAAGATTACGAGTTTTCTAGAACATTTTCCAACAGCGATGGTGTATGTTTCTTTACATGTAGTATTGTTGGCAGGTTCCGCAAGCTCCACAGAGAGAAATTGTGATATGCTCGTAGGATGCGTCTCAGACCTGCTGCTGGAGTTAGCACATTGTCAGCTGGAGCTACAGCTGTGGAAGGTTTTTGGTTTTCTTTTTTGCATTTCTGTTCTTTTTCACTCTCTCGCTTTCATATTTTCATGTCTTCGTATTCAGTTTTTTTTAGATTGTTTTCTGCTTATTTATCGCATGTAGCATTGCTTTAATCACCTTTTTCAAGGTAGTTTGAGAGGCTCTTGGAAGCATTGAAGTATATTGCATGATTAATTTATTGTTTGGATTTTCCAAGAATCATTTTTATACACTTGAATTATTGTGTTGTCAGACTTTTAGCCTTGGGTAATTTTGATTGTACAGTCACTTGTCATAAGCTTTATCGTGATAGAATAATGAAGGTATTTTATTGAGTACCATGTGTAATTCTGAAAACTGATTATATTGAAAGTGGTAAGTATTAGTATACATGTTAATGCAGAAACTATTGGGGAAAGTGATGATGAAGCTGCTGAAGATGAGAATTATGCGGCTAAAGCATCGAAGAAGGACAAGAAAAGACAAGAGCGGAAGGCACGACGACAGGTGCATTTTCTTTCTTCTTCTTCATGCATAATTTGATATTGTTTTGAGTAAGACTACCTTTTCATGGATAATATTTGAATTTGAAAAAAATTTATGAAATTCAAAATAACAAGGTGAAGATTTTTTTTTCTCTTTCTGTTCACAGTAAAGGTCTGATGTAAAATAAATTTTCAGTAACATCAAATGTTAGAAGGTTATGAGCTTTCCACTAGAATGATACTTCAGCTAGCCCCGCTATGCTGAAATGTGAAGGAGGAAGGATGAGGAGCGCGAAGCATGGGAGTGTGCGCTGGTGGATTGATCACTTTTCTATTTTGTGGTATTTTATATGTATGTTTGTTGTGTTTTGTAGCTGGATGGTTTGCCTTCTGGCTAAAAAACCTAGCCATGGCTGATGTGGGAAGAAGAAGCCAAGGCTCAGAAAACAAGAGGGGAGGAAGCAGCTGCATTGGACTTTGAGAGGTGGAAAGAGGGATTTTCTGTTGATGCTGAAGGTACTACAGAAAACAAATTGCAAGATGGAAGCTAGGACTTGCTATCTGATTTTGTGGAATACATCAAGGTACTTCCAATTCTCTACTTATTGTCAGGGAGATTCGCTTTTGAAAATTGTGTTGAGTTCACTTGTTAGTAAGTGTGAGAAACATTTATTGCATTTGCAATAAGATCAATTGTCAATTTATCTGCTTTTTGTTAAGTCTGAACCTTTGAAACGAAGAGTGTTTCAGTAAGTAATTGATAAAATTTAAGGAGTTCATCTGCTACCATATATTTAATAATATACTTGCTTGGCCTATAAAACAGAAATATGTAAATGCGTGTATTGAAGCTTCTGTGGACAGGTTGTTGGGGTGCTGTGCTGATTCTTTTTTCCTTCCTACTGTGATCTTGCAGAAACAAAAATGTGTTCCTTTAGAAGATTTAGTTGCAGAATTTAAGTTGTGGACTCAGGTAAATGGCTTGCTTGCAATTTTTTTTACTCACTTGTATCATATTTACCCTTATGCATGTAAAATATTTCCTTCTCATTTTAACCCGTGGGTTGTGGGGATAGAGAGTATGTTCCTAAATTCTCAATGAGTTAACAAAGCTGGTGATTTTGTTTTATCTGTTTTATGAATACATCTGCTGTGAGCAATTTAGTGATGAGTGATTTTTCCTGTCATTTTGTCATAGTTTTAGACAAGATGGCTTACTAATGTCGCATTTTAACTTTTACTTTTAATGGACTGTCCTTGAAAATCATCCACCTACTTGGATTGACCAAGTGTTATTGTATTTTCTTCTGATTGGCCTCAGTTTAGGTTTTCTGTTGGCAGGTTTCTCATATGCGGTCATCAGCTGCATTCTATAAAATGCTTGTGCAAGGAATTTAATATTGAAAGTTTGTTGTTTGAATAGGGCAACTTTCTGGGGTCATGGACATATACATCTCATAAGAAGAGATGCAAGCTGTTGCAGACTACATTGAAGGAGAGGGAAGGGTAAGTATATCGCATCTAGCTAGCAAGTCCAACCAGTTCACAAAAGCACAATTTGTAGAGAGTTTCAGCAGTGTGGCGGTGATTTCTGTCGCTTGACTTGATGTATGCCGTCATTTCGTGTTTCAATACGTATAGGGAACTACGCCAAAAGAACAATGGAAAGAAGCTAACAACTTCTTTCTGATTCCTGATTCTCATGTTAAAAGTGAGGGAACCGAAACTCTCTCGTAGTGCAGGATAGAATAGTTGGTCCAACTCTTGAGGTTTGGATCTATCAGGATAGGGCTTTGACCAGGGTTTGATCATGCATGAGAAGAATTATGCTCATTCAGACAAAATCTTCATATTTGGCTTTGCAGAGACGTATCCGAAAAATCGTTCTTGAGGACATACTACTGGTGTTTGAACATGTTATATTGTTTCTGGGAGTGGGAGAAATTCGAACAAAGGTCCCGAAAATTATCTTGGGTATGATTTTTTTATTTTTAAAAAATCTGAGCTTTTTATCCAAGGTGAAGTAATAATCTGACAATCTTAAAGAATAACTAAACCGACTGAATCTCGTAAATCGTTGGAACGATAAAAATTGTAGCCTCTTCAGGGCAGTTCATGCTACCTCCTTCGGTTATCTTCGTGACTTGTCAAGCCGTAAGTAAACATAATACATGCGTGCATACACATATTTGACAATCATTAAGAAACAGGGGCCTTCAATTAAAGGTGAAGGCGTTTTGGCCCAAAAATAACATGCAACGTAACGTGCTGGAAATTTTCTTAAGTCTTAATTAGCAGGAGGAAACAAACCCTTTCTCTTCTCCGAACAAGAAGCAAAAACTAGAGGAAGAGAATACAGCTTGACCTGGTCCTCCATTTTCTCCATCCTCATATAATCCTGTCCTCTCACTTTAACATGGGTTTCCCTCAGATTCCCCTTCTCTGCCTCGTCGCGTTCTTGCGCGGGGCCAGCAAATTTATCTTTTCCCTTTCTAAATTAGCTATCTTCACTGTCACCAACAATATCTCTCAGTTTTATTTCTCTCGTAAGGGTTTCTTGTGACCAAAACAATGAAACCTTTGATTATAAACATGAAAATACCTTGTATATTGATATACTTTGCGTTGATTTTTGTTTCCTTAAGATCTCAGGTTTGTTATGGCCAAGATTACAGTGATGAGAATGGTGAGGAGGAGTTAACTCCTCCGGCACCTCCACCAGGTCAAGATGAATGTAATGGGATCTTCTTGACTTACAGTTTTACCAGTCGTGAAAAGACGTATCCGTTTGTCAAGAACGCAAGTGCTCAAGCTTGGGCCTTTAAGGCCATGGCGACGATCTTGAATGCCGGTAGCGCCGAGCTGAAAGCATGGAGAATGTTTGTAGGATTTCATCACCAAGAGATTTTGGTGTCGGCTACCGGCGCTACGATTTTCGACGGTGGTGACTTTCCAGTGAATGTTAGCAAAGGGGCGACGTTTGTAGGGAACCCGAAGTCTGACTTGAAGACGGCCATCGAGACTGCAGGAGATTTTACTCAGATTTCGGTGCAGATTGAGATTAAGGGCACTCAGTTCGGGGTCAAACCGTCTGCAATCCCTATGCCCAAGTCGCTTAAGCTCATGAATGACGGATATAAGTGTCCTGAGGCAAAAAAAGATGGTAATATCTTTTACGAATGCTTTCATCCAATAAAATCATATATATATATATATTCAGTACACCATCATATTATATATCTGTGCGTGTGTGTGTCCAAAAACATTTAAGTTGTTTTTGAATTTAAGTTCACCAATTTATAAGATTCATCAGTGATTTCATAACATGAACATCATGACGATTTTATCGATTTCTTTTTTGTTATTGCAATTAGTGAATTGTGTTCTCAGTCCTGAAGGCAATGCAATGATCCCTTGATCTCTTGCATCGATCAAATTATGATATGATATAATTATTTCAATTTACGATTACAGGAGGCTATATGAATACATGTTGTAAAAGGGATCCCAAATACAAGGCTCCTCCAATGAAAAACACTAAATTCTCACCTCGGCAGTCTGGCGATCTCTCCCTCACCTATGATGTAATTCAATCCTATGGAAACAACTACCTTGCCCAAGTAACAATGGACAATATCAATCCCTTGGGCCGTCTTGATCACTGGAATTTAACATGGGAATGGCAGAATAATGAATTTATTTCCACAATGAGAGGAGCCTACACACACAGAAAGGATTCTTCTGAATGCATTTACGGGCCTGCTGGAAAATATTACAAAGATTTTGATTTCTCCACTGTGCAGAATTGTGAGAAAAGGCCTATCATTTCTGATTTGCCAGCAACTTTTAATAACGATACAAAACTTGGCAAGTTGCCCTACTGCTGTAGAAATGGAAGTCTTCTGCCAAAACTGATGAATGAAACCAAAGCAAGATCCATTTTTCAGTTGCAAGTTTACAAATTGCCTCCAAATGACAACAGAACGGCTCTTGTTCCACCTATGAAATGGAAAATCCGTGGTGTTCTAAATCCACATTACAGGTGTGGCCCTCCGTTGAGAGTTGAACCTACTGAATTCCCGGACCCCAGTGGACTTCAATCTACGTCTACTGCCATTGCGAGTTGGCAAGTTATGTGCAATATTACAAAGCCCGAAGATAAGCAAGCTCGTTGCTGTGTATCGTTCTCGGCTTACTACAACGAATCTATTATTCCTTGCCCAACTTGTTCTTGCGGATGTCCGGATACTGATAAATGTAACCCCAAGGCTAGAGCAATGCTTCTGCCTTCGGAAGCTCAACTCGTGCCTTTTGATAACAGGACGGCTAAGGCAGTTGCTTGGGCTGGTCTCAAACACAAGCCGGTTCCTAAGCCATTGCCTTGTCCTGATAACTGCGCGGTTAGCGTTAATTGGCATATAAATTCTGATTATAAGGACGGATGGTCAGCTAGGATTACCCTCTTCAATTGGGATGCTTTTCCCTTTGAGGATTGGTTCCTCGCGGTCAAAATCGACAAAGCTTTTGCTGGTTATGAAAATGTCTACTCATTCAACGGGACAAAGCTGCCTGACCAAAACAAAACCCTATTCTTCCAAGGACTAAAGGGTTTGAATTATTTAATGGGACTGACAAATGGAACCAAACCAAATGAGCCAAAAGTTTCTGGAAAACAGCAATCTGTGGTTTCATTCCGTAAGAAACGAACGCCAAACATCAAGATCCTGAGAGGTGATGGATTTCCTACTAAACTGATTTTCAATGGAGAAGAGTGTGCACTTCCCAAAGAATTTCCCCAACCAGACGCAGCTCATAAATCTCGTATGAATATCGTGCTTATTATCTTCGTGACACTCATGACTTTTGTGCTCATGCAAGATCGTTAATCCTATCCACCATTGAAACGACGACGATGGATCGCAACCATTTGGGTTTTTTTTTAATTTCATTCACTTCTGTTCTTGTAGGGAATTTACGTCGGTAAAACTTTTGCATAACTTGTATTTATTCAAGCATTTTGAGCACTCTGTTTTGACATTTTAAGTACTATGATCTTTTCGACAAACAAAAAAGTAAGTGCTGCTTGTTCTTTCTTCATCGGTTCAGCGGAGAGATTGACCTATGTACTCCTTTGGGGAGATATGCCAGAGAACAATGAAATGGTGCAAGTGCAACCTTGATTGATTCATTCATGCCCTACATTAAGAGTTCAGTGATGAGAAGATTGTGACAATTGGAAACAGACAATATACCTTACTGGACCAGAAAAATTCTCAAGTACTTAGTTGTTTATTATACACACACACAAATAGCCAATTGTAGCAATGATGTCATGATTTTTTCATATGTTAATTATTTTGGTCCTTATTTTCCTTTTTGGTGATTTGACCATGCATATTTGAGAATACTCCCTCAGTCTCATTAATCTGGTCGAAAGTTATGCCTTCAATTTGAGCGAAAATCACGGAGAGCACTAATTCTTTGGGAACCCAAGTTATAGGCAATCGGAAACGGACAGAATATGAATCTTGACTTTAGACTATATTCGTATTTCTAAGATTTTTTGATCGTGTTTGCTGTAGCCAGATATTAGAATGAGATGTCCCTCTTGACAGACGGATGATTAAAGAGGTCGTGGATTGAGGCACATGGTGAAGAGCTTCAATTTCGTTTTTCAGATATCAGATTTTCGAACGTCGGCTACAACTTCATTTCTGTGAATAAGCTTATTACCAAGGCTTCACTATATGTGATTACCATTTGGAGGTGTATACGCATGAAACAAGTCATGCAAGTGTCATCTTGTTGTTTTGTCACTTTTATTACCAGCTATAGCAACCATCAACATAATTAGCTTCCGAAATGGAATCTGGGTTAACTGTACTGGAAGTGAAATAGAAGCACTTTTAAGGTTCGAGTAAGATTTCGATGGATGATCGTCAAATCTTTGATGTTTTCTCAGAACAGGCTTCCAATGGACTAGAGATATTGGCTTTTAAAATTGGTCAATTTCTGGTCATTTGGTCCATCAACTCGGAGAATTTAAAATTTTACACACTGTTATTCCAGATAATAATTATATATTTGGCTACATTTTATTGTTTTCAGTACAACTTTCAGTATTGAGAGTGCCGGATCTTTCCTAATTTAATAATTTCTCATTAAAATTCCAACCTCATTAACACCTTAAGCTCTCTTTAATTAATTAGCTAGACTTTGACTTGACTAGAGCAGAGCTCGGGAGTCATTTCCATAAGTGGGACGTCTTTGGATCATGCAGAGAACTTAGCTGTTGGGCTAATTTTTTCCGAATTGAATTCCATTCTAGACCCACCAGATTTTGACAATTTCGGTTGGATGCCCCATCGCTGGAACAATGATCATATGCATCAGTAATGGATATGTTATCGTGTCATGTGCTCTAAGGTGAAAGATTAGAAGTTATCAATATAACTTTTATATATAATTAAGATAATATTGTGATTTGAATTAGATGATTTGGATTTTTAGATGTTAGATGATGCTGTGATATACACGAGTTGCTTTTGAATTGGTTTCCTTTCCCAGAATTTTTGGTTCTATATATGGAGAATTTAATACCTTAAATTTCTCTGAGAATGGATTCCATGCATTAATTCCTCAGAAATATGAAAATTTCTCTGCTGATTAGCAATAGCTCTAATAAAATTAGCCAGCTTTTTAAATTTTCTTTTCTCTTGAATGATAAGTGACATTCTGGAAGAGATGAAGTTTCAAGAATTAAAGCTGTGTATTTTGTCCTCTTTTTATTGACTCATCTCCGCAAGTAGAAGGCAATTAACTGCTCTTTTCAAGCCGGCTGGATTCCTGGCCCACTAGATTGATACTACCAAATGGGATGTTGAATTATTGATGAGATGAGATTATATGCGACAGAACATTGGGTATATTGTTGACGATGAGACGGTATAAATAACAATGCTTTTGATAACGTTCTCATACACATATCCTTTCTTTACTGCATGATAATGAAACCAAGCATGAGTGCTCTTGCTGCCTTTCTTCTGTTTGAGTTACTTGCCTTAGTAACCTTTAGCGTTAGCTTCTGTAATGGAAGCTCTTACATGGGTTGCATTGAGAGTGAGAGAGAAGCACTTTTAAGGTTCAAGCAAGATCTGAAAGATCCTTCAAACAGGCTAGCCTCTTGGATTGATGACACAGATTGTTGTACATGGGCTGGTATTGCTTGCGACAATATCACAGGCCATATCCTTGGGCTCAATCTTCGAAATCCCTTCAATTATTACAGCGAGTCTGAATATGAAGCTAATATGTGGTCAACCCTGGTTGGTAAGATAAATCCTTCTTTGCTTGGAATCAAACATTTGAGTTACTTGGACTTGAGCTATAATGATTTTGAGGGAATTCTAATTCCTACATTCCTTGGTTCTATGGGGAATCTAAGGTATCTCAATCTCTCCGGAGGTCGATTTGTGGGAATGGTACCTCCCCAACTTGGAAATCTCTCTAATGTACAATGTCTTGACCTTAGTCAAAATTATTTATATGTCGAGAATTTTTGGTGGCTATTTGGTCTTTCTTTCTTAGAACACCTAGATTTGAGGTATGTGAACCTCAGCAAAGCCTCTGACTGGCTAATGGTGACAAACACACTCCCTTCTTTGGTTGTTTTGAGATTGTCATGCTGCCAACTCCATCACATTCCTCACTTGCCCATTGTAAATTTTTCATCTCTCAACACCTTAGACCTTTCCTACAACCAATTTGGTAACGCCTTCATTCCTAGCTGGGTTTTTGGTCTTAGTCATTTAGTCTTTCTTGATCTAGGTTCTAATAATTTTCTAGGTCCAATTCCTAGTGAACTTCAAAACCTGACTTCTCTTACACATCTTGCTTTATTTTCCAACCATTTCAACTCTTCACTGCCGAAATGGTTTTATAGACTTAACCATCTTGAGTACCTCTGTCTCTCAAATAATAATTTGCGAGGTACGATTTCATATGACATAGGAAACTTGACTTCTATCAGGTGGCTTGATCTCTCATATAATAGTATTGAAGGCAGAATTCCGAGATCAATGTCAAGACTTTGCAATTTAAGGTCAATCTTTCTTATAAATGTCAAACTGAGTCAAGAGATATCTGAAATCCTTGAAATTTTCTCAGGATGTGTTTCTGATGGACTAGAGACATTGAGTTTACAAAATGGTTCAATTTCTGGTCGTTTGAGTGATCAACTTGGTCAATTTAAAGATCTAGATACTCTCGCCCTAAGTTACAATTCCATTTCTGGTTCAATTCCATTGTGTTTGGGAGAACTTTCATCCTTGAGAAGAATTTTTCTTAACTGTAACAAATTAAACGGAACTCTTTCTCAAACTCACTTTGCAAATCTCACAAAACTATCCACTTTCTCAGCATATGATAACACAATGACTTTGAAAGTGAATCATGGTTGGATTCCTCCTTTTCAACTTGATATTTTATCATTGAGATCTTGTTATGTAGGGTCTAGATTTCCTGCATGGCTTCGTTCACAAAAACGTTTAACTTACATTGATCTATCCAACTCAGGAATATCAAGTATTATTCCTACTTGGTTTTGGAAATCCTCTTCCCAATTTTATTTTTTAGATCTCTCCCAAAACCATATTCATGGGGAGGTACCAAATCTCACAAAGGCTGCTCGACTTCAGTTCCTTAACTTGAGCTCAAATAATTTTTCGAGTTCACTGCCTCTTGTATCCTCCAGTGTAACTGCTCTTGATCTTTCCAACAACAATTTCTCGGGATCAATCTTCAATTTCTTGTGTCATGGAATCAATGAGCCAAAAAGAATGCATATTCTTATCCTGGAAGGCAATTCTTTGCATGGAGAATTACCTGATTGTTGGACGAATTATCAAAATCTGTTGTTCCTTAAACTAAGTAACAACAAATTTACTGGTACCCTTCCAATCTCGTTGGGCACTTTAATTTCTCTTCAGTCAGTGCACCTTCGCAACAATAGCCTCTCTGGGACGATACCTCAGTCACTGAAAAATTGCACAGGATTGGTAACACTTGACCTTGGTCAAAATGAGTTGGTTGGAAGTATTCCAACATGGATTGGAGAAAAATTTTCAAGAATGACTATTCTCATCCTTCGTTCAAATAGGTTTCATGGCTCTTTACCTGCACAATTATGTAGCCTAGCTCTTCTACAAGTCTTGGACCTCGCGGACAACAATCTCTCTGGAACCATACCACGATGTATTAACAACCTTAGTTCCATGGTAACAATGAAAAATTGTACAGGCAATGCAATACAATATCCGCCCCTTTTTGTTGTCTCTACTCAACCCGTTTTCTATACAGTATTGGTGAATGAGGAGGCACTTCTCATGATGAAAGGAAAATTTGATAAATATAGCAAGATTCTCAATTTGGTGAGAACTATAGATCTTTCCTGCAATATGCTCTCTGAAGAGATTCCCATGGAAATGACAGATCTTGGAGAACTGCAGACCTTGAATTTATCTCACAATTTTTTCACTGGAAGGATTCCTGAGAAGATTGGTGTTATGAGATCATTAGAGTCTTTGGATTTGTCTGCAAATGGGTTTTCTGGTGAAATGCCAGAGAGTATTTCAAATTTGACGTTCTTGAATCATTTGAACTTATCCAACAACAACTTGACTGGAAAAATTCCTTCGAGCACTCAGCTACAAAGTCTTGATGCATCCTGTTTTACTGGCAATGATCTATGTGGATTGCCACTTCCTGAGAAGTGTAATGATGATGTTTTAACTCCTGAAGATGAGCATGGAGACGAAGTTAACTGGTTCTATGTGAGCATGGTACTTGGATTTGTTGTGGGATTTTGGAGTTTAATAGGTTCATTACTAGTCAATAGAAGATGGAGGTGTAAATATTGTCGTTTCCTGGATCGGCTTGGGGACAAAGTTTCTGGAAGAAAATGTAACTAGGTTTTCTACATACGTTGGGAGTTATGTTCTGTGAAGTTGCTTGTATTTGTAATAAAATATACCTAGATTCTCTACATATGTTAGGAGTCATGTTTGTTTAATATGCTAAGTAATAAATAATTAACTAAAACAGACAAAATAATATTGCCATCTCAAGTGATCTTTCCATGTCACATGGCATCGTTAGTGGAAGTTGTTGAACAGATCAAGAAAACCTATTTCCTCTCTTCCTGATACCGTATAAGAGCATTATGGTTGAAATCATGTAACATTATACATGAATTTTTATGTAAAATTTTCTTAAATTAGATATTTGGGATAGTAGCAATTACTTTAAAAATAGCAATCTGTGGTTTCATTTCGTATGAAACAAACGCCAAACATTAATTTCCAGAGAGTTGGTGGATTTCCTACTAAGTTGATTTTCAATGAAGAAGAGTGTGCACTTCCCAAAGAATTTCCCCAAACCAGACGCAGCTCATAAATCTCATATGAATATCGTGCTTATTATCTTCGCGACACTCTTGAATTTCGTGCCCAAGCAAGATCGTTAATTCCATCCACCATTGAAATGGTGATGATTGATCGCAACCATTTGGGTTTTTTTTTGCTTTTAATTTCATTTACTTCTGTTCTTTTAGGGAATTTACGTCGGTAAGACTTTTGCGTTACTTGTATTTGTTCAAGCATTTTGAGCACTCTGGTTTGACGTTTTCAAGTATTATGATCTTTTCGAGAAACAAAAAAGTAAGTACTTGTTGTTCTTTCTTCATCGGTTCAGCGGAGAGATCGATCCATCTATGCATTTGGGGAGATATGTCCAGAGAACACACATTAAGAGTTCAAGTAAGAAATGGTCCAAGTGCAACCTTGATTAATTCATTCAAGCCCCAGTGATGAGAAGATTATCACAAGCGGAAACAGACTACAAATTCAACTTTTAAAATATATTTTTAAAAATTTAAAAATGTAAGCATGAGTGCTCTTGCTGCCTTTCTTCTGTTTTTGTTACTTGCCTTAGTAACCTTTAGCATTAGCTTCTGTAATGGAAGCTCTTACATGGGTTGCATTGAGAGTGAGAGAGAAGCACTTTTAAGGTTCAAGCAAGATCTGAAAGATCCTTCAAACAGGCTAGCCTCTTGGATTGATGACACAGGTTGTTGTTCATGGGCTGGTATTGCTTGCGACAATATCACAGGCCATCTCGTTGAGCTCAATCTTCGAAATCCTTTCAACGATTACAGTGAGTCAGCTAATTTGAGGTCAATGCTGGCTGGTAAGATAAATCCTTCTTCGCTTGAACTCGAACATTTAGAGTTACTTGGACTTGAGCTATAATGATTTTGAAGTAATTATAATTACTTCATTCCTTGGTTCTATGGGAAATCCTTCTTAAAACACGTTGATTTGAGTTTTGTGGACCTCAGCCAAGTCTCTGACTGGCTAAAGGTGACAAACACAAACTCTTCTTTGGTTATGTTGAGATTGTCAAGTTGTCAACCCCATCACATTTCCCATTTGCCCACTGCAAATTTTTCATCTCTCACAACCTTAGACCTTTCCTACAACCAATTTGGCAACGCCTTCATTCCTAGTTGGGTTTTATTGGTCTTAGTCATTTAGTCTTTCTTGATCTAGGTTCTAATAATTTTCTAGGTCCAATTCCTAGCGAACTTCAAAACCTGACTTCTCTAATTGATGGATGGATTCCCTAAGCAAACAAACAATGTTAGAGCAAGTTAGCAACATACACTAGTTGATAAAAAGGAAAAAAGAAAAGAAAAGGTAAGTAGTGCACGAGAGCAAATTGAAACGAAGGAAGAACGTAGCAAACTTTGCTGTCTACTTGAAAATTTATATAACCTTGCTAGTTGATAAAAGATAACATTATGACCTAACCTAAGCAACCATAAAGATGACAGCTGCCTGCCACTTACCCCCCGCTGGATTCGACCTAGAGTCTTGCCTATATCCAAGTATCCTTCTGCAGCAAATGCAGCCTGCCACTTCCCTTGGTTTTACCAGGCTGCATTAGGCGATCAAAACACAAAGCCATGCAAAGCAACATACTAAAGGATCATGAAACTGTAAGTCAAATTGATAAATACTATCAGAGGTGAGCACGTAAAATTCTATATAAACCAAAAATGCACTACTGCAAGCAAATAAAATTACTATAGTTGATCAAAGTTCTAAAGATTATGGCTGGCCTAAAGATATCATCTAACTACCTTAACTACACTGCTGAAGATTTTATGAAAACATGTGTTTAAAATCTTTGTTTTGGCTAAGAAGCCTTTAAAATCATTAGCGTCATAAATTTATATAATCCAATGAAACTTAACTCTGCTCAAATTGCTTACACGCAGAAAGACAATATGTATAGGTCTTTTATTAAAAACAAGAACAAGCATATATTTAACATAATACAACATTAACATTAACACAC
>BNST01001368.1:0-19451 GCA_019650275.1 Xylocarpus granatum | reverse complement strand
GATTGAACCCAACTGAAACAATTAATAACATCCATCGTCATCCTCTTTTGTAATAAATAATAAAAGTGATCCAAGACTCCTTTCGGATTAATTGTGAACCAATAATATATATATATTATATATACACACTTGTTTTAGTTATATACTGTTTATATTTTAAACAAATGATAATTAAGATGAGATTCACTTGTTTGATATATACATAATTGAAATTTTTATTAATTTGATTTAATATTTAAATTCTTAATAAATAATTAATTAAAAATAAATTTTTGATCAAAATAATTAAATATCACGTGAATGAGTTTTATGACAATGAATTTAACGTAATGATCGATAATTTATATTAATATCATTTAGAATTTTGACTTACCATGAATTTTATTTAATTAAAGATTGAACAACAAAATAATTTAATTTTCATATGGCATGCATAATGGTTTAATTTTCGAAATGTTCCATGTCTGAACATGCCAGAGAAAAAGTTCATGACCCCCAGCTTTGGATTCTAGAGTGCGTTTACTTTATTATTTCTTTGGAAAAGGAGAAATAGAAAAAAGTAGCCCATGGAGTGGTCTTTGGAATCTGTAGAGAGTTATACTTGCATAATAAATTTTGATCATTCCTTGGAAAAGAAGAATTATATAACCACTCGAGTACTGATTGCTTCAATCCCATCTGCAAACGCAAGGTAATTCTTCTTGATGGTTCGTTTGTTTTCTAGTTTTAGTAATGTTTAATCAATGGAGTTCATGCATTGCTTAGATTTTTCATTCTTAGTTGCTTTTATCATCAGCTCTCAGATAGATTGCTCTTCAACAGAACTTTATTTACTGTGCTAGAATTAAAACAAGGCTTGATTACTTGACACACAAACTTCAGCGAAAAGAGAGAATTTTAAAATAATTCATGCATGGCAGATCAGATGAGTTTTTTTAAAAACTAACTAAAGTCTGTCTTTCTAATTTCCTCAGCAGCCAAACAGAAACAGAAACAGAGGAAATTGAAGATGTCTGGATGGTTGTTCTTAGGCTGCACAGCTTTTGCTTTACATCAAATTTTTAAGTACCTTAGAACCCAGAATGAAAATCATACTCAGCCTCATGCAACTGGCTACCCGACTGCACAGAGAGACAGAAATTGGAACAGTGACCCTTCACTTGGGTCGCCTTTTGTTAGAAATTCTTGGGGTAATAATAACGATCGGACTTCAGAGAGAGACAGAAACATAGAGTCTTCATTTGGATCGCCTTCTTTTGGGAATTCTGGTGGTACTAGAAACGATCAGATTCCAGACAGGGATAGACACATTGACCCTTCACTTGGACCGCCTTCGGTTTGGAATTCTAGCTCTTCTACACAAAATCCTAGTTCTGCGTCTGAAAGATCATACAACTCTACAACTACAACACCAGTATCATCTTTATCTTCACCTCAAACTAAGCCAACGGCATCTTCCTTTTCCTCTAAGGCATCTCCATCATCCTCCAAGATCCCTCCTTCCTCTAAGCCTACACTGTCTCCACTCAACTCTAATTCAATAAATCAGCAGACAAACCAAGCTAACTATTTGAGGGTGGAACAGAAGGGCACATCACCTATTTACTTGATTCCCAAGGAGATTGAAAATCTGATTAAGAAAGACATTGTCCCTGACGTTTTGAGGAAGCCTTTGTCCCCTACTACTTACAAGGATTACTTTGCTGCTCTTCTTTATGCAGAGGAGTTCTACGCTGAGGTCATTTATTAATTCTTCCAGTTTTTTTTACTGTGAGATAACTTCATTTCATGTCGAACATGATATATTGTCTGCTCTATATACTTGCTGCTGTTTATTGTAGTAGACAGTAGTGCACTGGTGCTCACTCATGGTTAATTATGTTGCAAACGGAAACTTCTCAGATGAAAGTGATCTAGCTCTGCTCATGGAAGTGGAAAACTTTTTCAGTATAACCTAGTATTAGCACATGTGGCATGGAGTCTAATGGCCATCTTTAAGCTGTTGATCATTGCAGACAAAATTTCAATTTAAAATCTCGAGGGAGTGCATGGAAGTCATAAAATCAGTGCCAAGCCTCTTAAACATAAAGTGTGAATTGGTTTTGTTCATGTTAGCCGGTGATCAACTATGCTAGGCCTAGACTAGCTGATCTTATGATGGTTTGTTTGCATTTGAACTCGCAAAATGGGCAGGATTAAGGTCTTGCATTCATTCGATTTGGTTTCACTCCTCATGCAATGAAAACTTCAAAACTGGGTTAATAAATCTATGTTAAGAGTGTCATGATACAATAAACTTGCTGGAATGTAGCCGTTTTATTTAAGTGATGAGCTGCATCTTATCTCCAAGGAAGAGCATAATTGGCTAGATTTCTACGGTCTCTGTTTCTCTTTAGATTCATCAACTAAGCTTATTGAAACAAGACTATTTAGATTTGGGAGTGAGGGAAATCGTGGAACATCAAAACATTATCCTTGTCAGAAACTTCACCCAATTTTATTGATTACTATGGTTATATGTTTTGGCTGGGATATGATTTAACAGGGAAACTGGCACCCTTTACGTATCTTTAGCTGCAACTTACAGTACATACAATTGGCTACCTATTGACTTTTGGTAGAAGATAACAATAATTGGTTGTATCAGTTAGATACAGATAGGGAAGCTTCTTGATACTATGAATGCCAAGCGAGTCATGTATAATTTATTCTCAAATTTTTCTTAAATGATTCTATGGCGAAACAAATTATTGGAATATAAGCTAGTTTTATACTTAACATAAGAATAAAAATGTTAAGGACTCTTGTTTTCTGAATGTGGTTATACAGTGTATTATTTCATGCTTCTTCATAGGAATTTTACATGTGACGATTAAGTGGAAGATGATGATATGGACCAAACATTCTCATATTGATCTTAGATTTTCTTTCATGATTGCTAATTATGCCTAGATAAATTCATGCCTTTGATTTGATCAGAAGTGGTGCAATTATCAGTTGCTGAATGTGACACTGGAGTTGCATGAAGCAGCAATTTATGATAAGTCACTCAAGAACAAGAATTTGAAGGAAAGTGCTGAGAAGGATGATAAAATCTTCGTAGCCTTTGAAATTGATTCTGTTCCTGAGAGACGACCGTTTCTTTTATCTAGGGATTTGGTCTATGCACGACATGCAGGCGAAGCCAAGAAGTTTCGAGTAAGTCTGCATAAAAATTTGTAGAATCTCTTACTGTTCTTTACTGATAAATATGCACATCATTCAAATTCAAAATCTATTTTATGCTTCTTCTCTGTCAATTTTTAAATTTCTTGAGTACAGTTAAAGTTGCAGCTTTCATGATAATTATTTAACTGTCTCTATTGAATTTATAAAAACCTATTCAATGCATACTTCTTCCAATTCGTTAACCTCTAAAGAATTTGTTAAAAGTTGTCAAATATGATCTATTTTTGGGTTTTTTTAATGATGTGTACATTCTTTTCGGAATACTTATAAGAACCTACTCAGTCCACACTTCTTCTAATTCGTTAACCTCAAAAGAATTTGTATAACGTTGTCAGATATGATATAGTTTTGGGGTTTTTATGATATGTGCATCCTTTTCAGAATACTTATGTTGTGAAACCCTGAGCAGGGTCTTGTGTACCGAGTGGTGAAAAGCACGGTAGTGTTGGTTGAATTTGAAGAAGAATTTTATCATCAGCATCATCAAAATCGCAAGTATGATATTAGCTTCTCATTTAATAGAGTTTGTTTAAAGAGGGCTCACCAAGCAATTTCAGCTACATCAGGTCCTTTATTCAACATTTACATTTTTCCTGAGCATGCCATTCGAGATAACATCTGTTCCTCTGGCTCAACTCCTTGCCTTTACAACAATTACAAACTTGATTCGGCTGGCAATTCTATTGTTGGTCAGATCTTAAGCATTAAGGGCTTCCCACCTTATCTTATCGAAGGTCAGCTCTGCGTGAGTAGTCGTGAGAAAGAGAATCTATCAAAAACTGGATTGGTTGTTCGAGAAGCAGTCCTAGAAATTTATAAGAGGTCATCTAAACCTCGAATCCTAATATGCTCTCCTTTAAACAGCACAGGTGATATACTAATGAGAAGTTTGAAGAGGGAGATTCCAGAGTCAGTTATGTTTCGGGCAAATGCTGCATTTAGAGAGGTGGATGGGGTACCTGTTGACATCCTCCCCTTGTGTTCTTATAAAGGGGAGTGTTTCTCAATTCCTTCACTCGAGGATTTGAAGCAATTCAAGGTCATATTTTCAACTTTTGTCAGCAGCTTTCGCCTTATTAATCAAGGTCTAACTGCTGGACATTTTAGCCATATTTTTCTGGTAGATGCATCTTCTGCTACCGAGCCAGAGACGATGATCCCTGTCAGTAATTTTACCAATGAGAAAACAACCGTCATACTCACTGGTGCTCCCAATGACCGTTCACGTTGGGTCCGATCTGATATTGCTAGGAAGCACGGATTGAGGGTGTCGTATTTTGAAAGACTTCGTGCCACCACCCCCTACAGCAGTTCGAATCCAACATTCATCAAGCAGCTGTAAACTTTGAGCGAGAATCAGATCATCCTTATTCAGTAACAGCTGGTAGTGGCAGTTGGGTAGCCGATTTTGCTTGGCATAATCATGATGTCTTGCTTGTTTATCTTGTGGCTTGTCTATATTGAAATAGATGTGGATGTGATTTACTAGGAACAGTTACTCTGTAAGGTGGTTTGCAACTGGCACGTGGTCATACGGAATTTATGTTTGAATTTGCAACGTTACATTATGGTGACTCATGACTGATTAGTTTGTGTGCTTTCTAATATCATGCATTTACAAGAAAAGGAAGTAGTTTGTATCCATTCCATACTAGAGATTACTTGTACAGGGCGTATAACGTCAGGCAGTCCTCGAACAGCTGCCAAGTGAAGTAACAGTATCTTTGTAATGTTTAATCCTATATAGTTTGCAGATAGGTTAGTATCCATTACATGCTAAATGTTGAGGGGTCTATTTCACAGACAAAAGTTTCAGGCTTTGAAGATACTAAATTCTATATGGAAGAAATGTAGTATGTTGGATCTGCAGCAACGAGAACCCCACTTTGTGTTCCAGTTCAAGCTGCATTTCCAAATCCGGTTAAAATAAGGTATTGTGGGAAGGGGTTTAATAAAAGAATGTTTGATAACTTTTTCTCTTTCATTTCTCTCATTTACATTGAATCTGTTTATAATTAAGGATATTAGCAAGTTTCAACCATTCATTGGAGCCATATATCTACCAATACTCACTAGAGGGGTCCATCAATAAATAAGTTAACTCTCCCTAAATTTAGACAAAAGTCTCCTTAGTGAAGGAAGACTTGAAGGAAAGTAAGAAAAAATGTTGGTCGGTGAAGTTAGGAAAGATGCTAAATTCTACTTCTTTATTATGTCTATGCTGCTTAACTTTATTTAAAGTTCTCGTCTTTAATTGTATACTGTCTAATAGTCATAACCTTGTACTATGCTAGCTAGCTTGCTTTTGTGATTCTATTTATTTGTGTTTTAAAGTTTTAGATATGAACTATAATAACATAATTTTAAGATCACGATACTTTTGAAAAGTTGAGAGCTGTAAAGACACTGGCAAAACTCTTGATCTATCTTTCTTTTGTCTTTTACATGAAAAACACTACTGTTATTATACTTATCAATAGCTCCAATGGCATCACAAAATTCAGTACCATGATTGAGGCTTACCAAGCTGTTTGAGCTGTAAAGACACTGGCAAAACTCTTGATCTATCTTTCTTGTGTCTTTTACATGAAAAACACTACAGTTGATTATACTTATCAATAGCTCCAATGGCATCACAAAATTTAGTACCATGATTGAGGCTTACCAAGCTGTTTTCACAAAATTCAGCACCATGATTGAGGCTTACCAAGTTGTTTTCACAAAATTCAGTACCTTTACTACCCTCTTGTCAATTTCAGTAATAAAATTGTATTCATGGGCAAAAACTTGTCCAATGCAGTTAAGCTAAGATTCATTGTTTTATTTTAATACCACAGTGTAAATAATTAACTCAAAAACTTATTATATATTGTAAAAGTTAACTACTCAGTTGACCTCAAACTCTAAAAGAACACCACCAGTATGGAAAATTCTATCTTCACAAATTAATTACAAATTTTCTACTTGATGTTGCTTCTCATGTGAATCTAATCTTTATCAAGTAATACAACTAACGGAGGCAATACCAAGTATGCATGCTCACCATTATAATAACTAAGATCTATATGTGAAGGACTAACAGTAAAGCAAATGGGATTTTTTGTGTGTAAATTAGGACTCACTAGAGCTTTCAAGTATTATATTAGAAGTTTAGAGTTTTTCTATTGCATATTTGAGTAACTGTTTGTCGCTTATTCTTTCATGTTTCAATAATATCAAAAAATAAAATAGTCACCTCGTTTTAGCAGTTGAATGTTGGTATGTACAAGGGACACAACTAAGTCAAAAAACTTACAATTGGTCTACTTTCCCGTTGAAAACAAATTGAATTATTTTAAGCTCAGCATATTATGATAGTTGATATTTACTGGTTCTTTGTATTCGATTAGGACGCAATCTTAGAGGAGCTTGAGTTAGAGATGTTAAGGGGTCTACAACTTTCACGCGTATCGTAGAATCATCCTATTTCAACAAAAAGTTACCAATTGATTGTTATATGCCAAAGACAATACTCCATCAACAGGTATTGGAGTTCTAAGTGGAGGATGCTAAAACCTATTAAGTCAGTCATCAACCTTTTTGTAGTCCATAACATTCACCCTTAAAATTTGACATATCAAACCCAATTTTCGATTAAACTCGACCACTTTGCAATCAATGGTATCCTTGTTGATGCTTAATGTTATAGTTTTTTCCCTTAGTTGTGATAAGTCTTGATCCTTTAATGTAGTCTCTACAGCAAGCTCCTTCACTAAAGCGTCCATGGTCCATAATTAGAAGCAACACTGTCTTTATCCTTTGCAAAAGAAATTGTCGACCGGGAAAACTAACGGTGCATTATTTGTAGCAGTTGTCACTAGGTGGTGTAGAATGCTTTTTCATTGAAGGCTTGTTCACTTGCTTTAAGGGGCTATGGACCACCGTGCCTTTAACCCTTCGACATTACTCTTTAATGCTGCCACTGTACTCTCTAGCATGTTAACATTTTTCAGTGCAAGCTCAATCGACCCAACATTTTGCAAACAATGTTGTTGGAGCTACTGTACAATTGCCTCCTACTCTTGCTTGACATTAGAGGCTTCATACTTCCATTTATCTTTAGGGTAATCTTTTTCTACTTCGCAAAATATAATCTACATTGTAAAATAAAAGTAAACAATAAGTTATTCATTAAACTGACCAATGGGGGACGTTGCATATTCGTATTTAAATTTTATTCCCATGTTATACATGTTAAACATGATCCTTTTAAGATTATAACAAAAACTAAAGTATCGATAGAAGTTAATAAAAAAACTCAGGTAAGCCATTTCTTTGACCAACTAAAATAATCATTATTAAATGATATATACAAGTTTAAGCAATGCAACACCTTCATGCTCCCAATACCACACAGTTCCTATAGTCACTTGTTAAAACGCTTTACCTCTTGCTTATTCTATGCAGTAAAAGTAGCGTGTTGCAGTCCACATTCAGAATATGGAATGGAATGCAAGAAATGCAGAACAATTCCTTACAGGTAAATGAACAAATATGGTTATGAAAATTTTAATTAACAAATAGTACGAGGACAAATAAAATAAAAGGTTTTGATAGTGCACTTGCAAAAATAAGACACAACCATCGAATAATCTTGTACTTATTGATACCATTAACCAAAAGGTTGAAGGACCTTGTAACCCAATTTTGGTTGGCTATGACATTAACATTTTTAACCACACGAAGACGCCCTTAATATACCAGGCTGTTGCAAAGTTAATAAGTATTGCTATCAAAAAAAGGGTAAACGTGATTTTGAAAGTTTCATCAGTGATATGGCAATTTCGTAGCAATAGTACCATGTGTGATTGGAATACCCTAAAAACATGTGTAGTACTGACTTTGCAATTTTAAAAATCATTATCCTCCCCACTTAGCTAAATGTGATTGTGACTGTCCTTAATACTCATAATACGAGTAAAATCAACTGGGTTTAACTTGTAATTTTTCCCATGCAGTGCTATGGTGCTGCTTCTTGCATCAAATAGCGTAACAAGCCATCCACATAGCTATCTATTGTTGTAATCTACCATAATTGAGCTTAAGAAGGATACCAAATCCAAGCTCTTAGACTACATTTCCTCGTTCGATAGTAAAAGTAACCGCAATTATGTTGAATCATTCTAGAGCACATTGAGATGAGAAGCTATCTCTATTTATTATCAACTCATCATCAACAAAATAGCTCTTATCGGTGGATACTGTTATTGGTTGTTATATTTTCCCATATTTGGCCTTTTCCTCTATAAAAAGATAAGCAAATTCATATTTTACACATTTTCAAAACTGTAAAGTAAAACAAATAATTCACCAACTTCAACTTCAACTCTGAACACCACATATAATGAGTAAAAATACAGTCATAGTTCTATTAATCTTTACTTCTCTTGATGCTTCCTTTGTTTCTCTAATATTTTCTTTCCTATGAAAACTATATACGTTAGCATTTCAAAACTGTGGCTTCACTTTATAAACATATCATGACATATTATTAACGGCACAAAACAAGTGATGGCCTGTTTTCTTACAAAAAATTTTCCCAAACTTGGTTGCATTAGTTTTCAGTAAATTATGCATTGTGATCCTTCACCTCAACCTAGCTATCGCTCTCCTTAACTATCTTATTTCTTTTATGAGATGTTGCCATTGATGGTTAGTTGATCCTAAGATTTCACTTCTTAAAAGTAAGGTCACACGAGACAAAATAATGGCGAACAAATGTCAACCTATATAGTACCAACTATATACTCATTGTGTACATTACTAAAGCCTATCAATAATTATAGAACAAAAATATCAAGCAAATTCAATCTATTTTAATTTAATGAAGATTCACTTACTAAGCAAGCATAGCTTTTGAGTTATCACAACTATATCTACAATTTCATTCTTGACATTGAAAACGCCTTTATAGTATATTACCAGCAAAGAATATTGTTTTCCTTCTATTCATTTTAGTTTGGAACTAAAAAATCACTTTCTACATAAAAGAGAAATACAAATCTAGGGCTTAACATCAAAATCCCAACATATTCATTCAAACCCATATAACACAAACTAGTAACTCGTTTGAATCAAGCTGTAATTTGATAATAAATTTCACAGAATGATGGTTGATTTCATACAAGCCACCAATTAGGATACAAATATAACTATCATAGTTCCATCTAGTTAGGGTTTGGCTTTTATACAAACATTCATATATTTTACAAATTCATTTCAAATAACACACAAGTTTCAAGCTTTTTGCATTCGCTATTAATATCTACAATAGTTATTACCATATAAACTAACAAATAACAGTTCATTTTCACCTACTTCACTGAACTAAACTTTCAGAATGTAGCAACGCTTGACGAGATAGGGTAGTGCAATATTGGCAGAATGTCATGATGTAACAATGGAATTCAGTGTAGTGAAGATGTAAAGCAAGTTTGGACAAATTCAAATGTCAAACGCAACTTCGTGATTTAGAGTAAGTATGAGTTTACTCCTAATAAAACAGAAGATAACAAATTAAAATGCAAAGTAAAAGCATATTCCACTTTATTTCTCTTTACTTTTATCTTTTAAGTTTCTATCCGTATCTCTTTTCAATGGTCTAGTATAAAGTATAAATAATTTTAAAATAAACTTTTATCAGTAATATTTTTAAAAAAAATTTACTGATATGAACTTTCTTGTTGATAACGTTGGCAATTATTGAAACTATACATAATTAAGTCGAAACTCAAGCTCGGTTCAATATTCTTCTTATAATTAGAGATAGATAACTAACAAATCCACTCCCACAAACATACCATAAGAATTCAATCATTGACCGCAAACTGCAACGCAAAGAGGAAGGCACCATCATGGTCTTCCCATGGTCTTTCTCTTGCTTTGGGACCCATCCCAAGGCCCCCATCACGGTCTTCCTGTGGCGTTGCTCTTGCTTTGGGATCCTTCCAATGGCCCTCCTCTTGTGGGTTCAATGCCCACTATTTCCCAAGGCTGCCTGTTCCCAGACGACATTGATCTGGTGGGTTCAAGTACTAATTGTTAAAATTTGGCCCCAGTAAATTGCAATCAACAGAATTAATGCACGGAAAAACAAAATGATGCCATTAATATAAACTAGAATAAACATACGGAGAAACGCAAATGCGAGACACACGTCTATTGGTACCAATATTTCAAAGGTTATAAGCTCCGAACAGATCCATATGAATCCCCTTAAGTGCAGTAAAATTGATATCCAAAGTACCATCCTGGCCCCACGATATTACAACATTATAGAATGTCAATACTAAGTTATACAACTACCTAATTCCACATCTTATGTGATTTCAATTGAAAAAAATCATCCCCAAACCTAGTTATGCACACGAAAAGCCTTATGTCTCAACTAACAGTTTTACAAAGTAGTTCTTTTGCTTAAGAAGGCACTGATTGAATAGCCCAATGAAGTAATCCAGTATTCATGAACTTGCTGGGGCTAATTGCTTCAGTTTTGCCTGTAGAATTACAGCAGCATCATCTGAAATAGTTTTCTTTTTTGTTGCAACCTGCATTTTAAATTTCAATGTTATTAAACAAGAACCCTAACACAAAAGGGATATTTGAAGTAAAATGCAACATAAAAATTAAAGTTAAAAGCCACAATTTCAAAGGACTTTAATAGGAAGGCAATATTAAAAGAAAATGATAAATACACCTAATCATCTTAGACCCATTATAATTTTAGCTAGATAAAACATTTATGATGGCCCACCAACAAAACTGGGAAGGGTGAGGGCAAAGGAAGTGAGAACAAAAATACACAGGACAGTTTGAGAAAAAGAGGATTAGTAGGATTCTAATCAATTACTTTAAATACAACCTCCAAACAAAAACCATCCACACCCTGACAGTTAAGGCTTTTAGATCTTTCTAATAGGTGAATTGGTGTTGTGCCATTAGAATCTCTTAGATCCTTTGTAACAAACAAAAAAATAGTATTCGTTGAAAATTGCATGCTTTGGCATGACTCGAGTTAAATAAAGAAAGGTGAAGATTGAAGAATAATTCTGTGCAAGTTTGCATGTGCAACAATGAGAACTAAAAAACAGAATATTATTTGAGATAATTAGGACATGACACAGTTAGGCTTGAAATGCTTTGTTGCAAAAAGGGTTAAACTTAAGGGTTGTGATATTTTCCCCCACTCTTTTTTGTTTTTGACACCATACCTACCAATATATCACATATAATACTAAAAATATTCTTATTTAAAGGAGATAAATGCACTCCTCCTTTGTCTTCTTAAAATTTTCCAGATTTTTTTGCAAATCAATGAAAAAGATGCTCATGACAGGATACTTGCAATTTCAGTTAATATAATCTTCCTTATCAAATGAAATCAGAGCAACAAAAGGAGAGTAGATTGTTTACAGTCTCGAAAAAAACATGAAAGAAACAATCCTATTATCAAAAGAATTATGATTAATATTTTATATATATATATGGAAAGAATATTTTTTCTACTATAGTTTCATTTAATAAGGAAGATTTATCTTTAACTAGATCTGCAAGTATCCCATCATCAGCACCTTTTTCATTGATTTGCACAGAATCCAAAAAAATTAATAAGACAAAGGAGGATACTATGAGGCATGAATTAGTATGTGGCATGGTTTCACCAAAACAGTGTGGGGAAAATTCACCGCCTTAACTTAATAGAGAATGGACCTTTTAGAATTAAGAACCACAATGGGTCAATCAGAATAGTCATAAAGAATATCATATTAGATGATGAAAATTACATGCTTTAGCTCAGACAAGAAAGGAAAAAAATACTCAGTGTGATTGCTCAATTTTGTTGAGTTGAATGGATTACGTCTTGCCAGGCAAGCTAAAGAAAAGAATGTTGGAGTACATTTCAATTAAAAGTTTTAAGAGACATGTTTAATATGAAAGATTGAGATCTATGTCGGAATTCAGATGTCTATTGCACTGTTTAGACCCATTTGTTTGCAAAGTAAAGACCAAAAGTATGACAATTGTTTAACATGCTTTTTTTTTCCTTTTGCCTGATCTATTGTTGCCAAAAAAATAAAGTTTCATTCTACAAATTATTTTAATTTCAGAAAGTCAAGCCGTAGTAGGCCTTTGTATTTCTACAGGTGCCCAAAGACACTAAAAAGTAGGAGAACCAATCCAACCTGGAATGGAAAGCATGTATTGTCAATGCCTCAGATGGTAAATAATTTTGTTTGATTTCAATAAAGTAGACACTTTTCTCAGGATAAAAGGTAAAAGTTCAAGAAACTGGGAGCTGTCCCTTTAAATACTACAAATTGAAGGTCCATCAAAATTAAATGTTGTCACTTTAAACTAGTAATTCAAAGGTTCAGTGAGGATCAGAAACAATCTCAAATCAAGATACTCAATAATGAAAGTACCAAAAAAACTATGTTGGACACATACCTCAATGAGCTGGTCAAAATTAGATTTCAGCAAAATGATTTTACGTTCACAATAATCTTTGCCTTCAGCCATGGTTTTCTGAAATAGAGAAATCATCATGCAAATCAAGAGATAAAGACGTCAAAGAATAAGATGCATGAATTAGTGAGTGAAAAGCAATTGAAAAGCCGTATTTTCTGCACCCAATTTTCTCTATTCCATTTCCTTATGATGAGTCAACATTTTCCAATAAAACCACCACATAACAAAAACTTTTCAAAATATTACAGTTCCAGATATTTAGTTATTGAAAATGCACAAAATGTTCTTTAGAAAAAGCCTTCATAGGCAGCATTGAACAAGCAGTTTGCAAATTCAGATATTTTCAAGTTGTACATGTCATGCCTTAAGCAGTTACCAAACATTATAATAGCAACAAGCCCAGCAGAAAATCAACTCATCTTGCCAAAAAAAGGTGAACAGGCAGTTTCTATCACAGACAACTATAAACCAGGAATCAACCCAATCCATAACAACAAAACTCTGCAGGGATCAACCATATGTTTTAAAACTTTTTCTGATAGGGAAGTATAACCAAAGACCTCTTTCAACTCCATTAGACTGTTACAAAATTTATATTCCAACAACTCGAGATTTATCAAAACATGATCCTCATTTATGGATAGTGCACTAGGAGTTTGCAAAAGCCTCTACAGAGAGGCATGAATTCCTTATAAAAACTAAATGGCGATAATAATAATGATAAGCCCAAAGAAGCCAACAAAATCATCAAATCTGCAACATGTGGGTTCGAGAACTTACACGAGGAAATGTGCATGAGCCATTATCTCTAATTTAATTTTTCTGTTACTTGTTCTACTTTCATGTTTTTGTTCTGTTTAATTAGCATATAAGTGGGTAGTGGAATAAGTGGAAGTGGATTGCTAAGAATCTATTTAAGTGAACTTTATTACAATAAGAAGTAGTTTTTACATGTTAGTCAAATTATTTGGTTATTCTCCTAGCCATTAAACGGAGACACTATCAAATTTTATCTATCGCAAATCAGAACCTATCGAATAACAATAGTAAATCACACCTAAATACAAAGTTTTAACATTTTTCTTTCACTCCAAACCAATAAGGAAAAAAACTATGCCTGTCGACCATTCAGCGTTAATTTGAAAGTGATCCTTATGCAGATGCAGCTTAAAACTCCTCAATATTCCTGGAAATCTTATACACCAGTAACAGCATGTGACAGTTCCTTTCCTAGAGCAAGATTTGTATGCCGGCACTCATTAATTGTTTGAGACAAATATCTAGTAATTCAAATTTGAGTTTTAGCTTCATTTACCAAAAATGCATGCTCCCCTCAATGTTGTAATGCAACTTACGTTGAGAAGAACTTTTATAACAGAAAAGGGGCATCTAACCTATTGAAACTTTCTTATTGTTTCAAAAAAAATCAGTCTAATATAACCCCACCCGATTTAACTATGAACCCCATGAAAGCACATGAATATAGAAGCAAACACAGAAAATCATAAACAATTTAACCTTTTTCTTTTCACTTCTACTAAGTTGATACAAGTAAAAACATAATAAGTTGAATGAGTTAAGAAGCCTCGAACTCACCTCGACAAAGTATCCGGTGCCAATGTCAACGAGGACGCTATCAGCATCATTAAGTGTGCCAGTAACATAAAGCGACGCCGTTAGAGGCACTAACATTTTACTTCCTTGAGGGCGGAGGGAGAGATCGTTAAGAGCAGTGGAAGCGGATTCGAGGCGAGAAGTGGCAGTACGAATGTTGTTGAGGCTGTCTTGTAATAAATTGACTTCCAGATCCGTCTGGTCTTTCAATGCTTTTAGCTGCTCTAAGCTCATCTTCTCCATCTCCGCCGCTCTCACGACGCCATTCTTCTTTACCATTAGACTCTCTTCTATAAAAAAAAAGTGGGTATCTCTAGGGGACATTTGTGGTTTTTTCTAAGTTCTATTTTACCTTCAGTTTTACCAAACATAAGAGGAGATATCCGTTCATTAATTACGTCATAAAAAAAAGTGGGTAATGATTCTTTTCAATTTGTCTCCATCAGTGCCTAGAATCAATCTCATAGTTACCGTATATTAAATTATATAATCTTTCTTTTATATAACAAAAAAAGAAAAAAAAATACATACATAGAAGGATTTATCTCCCATCTTTCTTTTTCTCTTACTTTTATGATACTATATGTTTAAAAGAATAATACTTGTTGGAGTTACTAGCATCCTTTCAATGTTGTGTTGATTTGTTCTAAATATTGATTCAATCACTCCATGGTTAAACAGTTCAACCTACAACCTAATTCTGCCAATAACAATTCAACCTACAACCTAACTTTGCCAATAACAGTCAACCAAAAATCTAACTTTGCTAAAGCTTGTTCATGTGGAACCCATAGTACATATACATCTAGTTAAAATCAATAATGACTTGTGCTACACTAACAAAATTTTTGGAGTAATTTACAAATAATTATTTATATTAAGTTTCATTTTTTTTATAATAATATCATAGTGTCATATAAATTTAAAGTATATGCTATAATTAATAGTAAGAATATAATTGTAAAGATACGTGATTGACAGAATCTCGCTCGAGTGTTTGCGTGGGCGGTGGGAAGCAAAGAACCCCTGAAATACTGTAATGGCAGTAGCCCGTATGCAATATATTCGGCCCATTTATAGTAATAGTGCAAGCCCATAAGTGACATACCTTCCTCGTTGTGCGGCATTGACATTGACTATTTTGCCACGACAGATTAGTTTCACAAGTAGATTACAGAAAAATCCCAACAAGGCATTTAATCCCAGCCCAGGGGACCCACAGTTATTGAACCCACCCCGACTCATTTTTGTTTGCCAATAATTAATGTGAAACCAAAGCAAGTTCAACTGAATATTTCACAGGAAGCTTCGCAACTCGAACAACTTCATTTTATTCCTCTCTAATTACCATTACTTTCATTTCATCCCCAAACAATAATATAATAATTATTATCACCATATAAATGAAAGCAACGAAATACACAACACATAAACTGGTAGATTACCTCTCTTTCACTGTAATACATAGGCATAGATCAAGACCATCCGATCCACAAAAAGAAATTTTATGGGTTCAACCAGTTAGTAAGAACAAATAATCAATGAGAAACTAAACATGTCATGTTAAAATCACTATGTGAGGCCTACATTTGTTGAGCACAAGTACCTAATAGTACCTTAACAGATGAATAGAAGAACGCAGCAATCATATTTTGGTTATATTTAAACCGGCCATGCTTATTATATTACATTCTTTGCTATATGGATATTCAAAGCAGGGAATCCTACTTATTTCAAGCAGACTAGCAATAAACAGAGTAGCGTGACAGCCTTCAACATCATCCGAATCAGTACAGAAGCAGAGATGGATAGGCTAAATGTTTTGTCAATGACTTGAAACTGTATATCCATACAGTTGCCATAAAAATATAGCTATGACATTGGATTCAAGTCATTCACAAGATACTATCCTATGAAAAAGAGTTGTATCCTCGAATTCACCATTCAACAGAACTGGAGAGGCAGAAAAGAGAAACCAACTCATTCGGCATTAGAGATTTCCCAAGTAAATACAAAACAAATGAATTCAAATAAGCAATAGAGATGCAGATTTCAAGTTATTATTAGTATTTACATTGATGAAATGGCAACGGCACACAGTGGGGAGCTCAGCAACCAAAAAGGAACTAACAGAAACAGATGTGTTTCTTTATTCACACAACAGCCACCCCAAAACAATCCACTGCTTACATACACGAGGAAAACACATTATTTTTGAAGCTGATAAATCTAAGAAATGGCTACCAATACAACTAAGGTTCACAGCAGAGGTCTTACAAGGAAGAACCAGCTTTCAGACACCAGTGAGCAACAGAATTGATTGAAGTCAGGTGAGAGTGAGAGAGTGATAGAGAGCAAGATGCAATATGCCACTGTACTATGCATAACCAAACCATCCCATTCTTCTCGATCAAGTCAAGAGCAAAACATTCAAGGATCTTAATCATTCATTTTTAAGCAATTGCCCAAATTGCAGCTCGAATTTGCCATAAAAAGGATGGAAATGCTACAACCAAATCCAAATTTTCATTTATTCAACACCGGCAATTCAAACCCAAAGGGGCAAGCATCGCATCCCAGTGAAACCAAAATAGTACAGCTAGCTTACTACTTAGCTAAGAATGAGGAATAAAAGGAACTCAGTTAACTTGATAAGAGTTTCCCAACCATAAACAACACCACCTCTGAATAATGTTTCAGAAAATCCCTTCAAATTTTCAGCCACGTAATAGTAAGGCGGACCTGACAAGAGAGATCTTCACTCCTCTCCTCCTCCTCCCTCACCAAACCTAAACAATTTGAACCCTAAAACCCTAATTAATCATCAACCAAAGCACTAAAACCCTAATTGAATTCATACTTAAAAATTCCCAAACTCCCCCAAACCCTAATACCTAACCCTAGAATTCACTAAAAATAATCTCTCTTCATCTCCACACACACAAAGACAACCATTAAACATTCACATATCTATATATAATCATGTATTCTTATAAACAAACACCACCAACAAAACATTCCAAACCCGAAATTCAACGTGGATCCTCTTCTCTTCGGCCTGAACTCCCGGGTCCACCCGATAAAGATGCCAACAAATTCAGATGCCCAGGCAGATAATTTCCCACCCTGGCCGCCGACGCCTCTCCCATCGCTTGCTGTTGCATAAATAGCTGATGCGGTTGCTGCTGCTGTGCCGCCGGCACCACCATCTCTGGCGGGGCTGCAGCCGCAGAAGCGAAGCTCCATACCTGTCCGAAATCCGGCCTTGCCGGAACAGCCCAGAACCCACCACCCGGTGTCGCTGGCCCTACTATCGACCCTACAGAGGCGGGTCCCACCGCAGAAATCGTATCATCAGCTTTCGTACCATCGTCATCCGCCCTCACACGTTTACCTAGAATGAATGGTGTGGGGCCCAGCGACGGCTTATGATCTAAGGCAGTAGTTAGAGCGGCAGAAGAGACCGCAGAGGATAAAGAGGCCGAGTTCCCTCCGCCTCGTACGGAGACCGAAACAGTAGAGAAACTAGCAGGAGTGGTGCCGGTACCCGTAGCGGCTATGATTGACGGCTCGGCTTGGCGGAGAAGCCATTCGATGGTCTGTCCATCGGATTTGTGACCAAGCTCGCGAGTCAACTGGAAAACACGTGCTGCACATATGATAGGCATGCGGATTCTCCTGCCGCGACCATCTACCTTACTGTGACGGTCCTTGGACGGCGGCTTCTTCACGGCCAACGCGCCATTACCGGGAGGCTGCTGCCTCTGAGGGTCAATAATAGCGCCGTTAGTAACACCGTCGGAATTGGACATAGTAGTTTAGTAATTTGAAAGCGTATCGGAAAGAGGCGTTTTACGTTTACCCCGGTAGAGATATAAAGTGATGTGCAGCGGAGGAAGGAAGGTGCGAGTATTGTTAGAGAGAGCAAATTGAAGGTTGGGGCTCGGTTAATTTTTTGGGTTGGAAGAGGGCTGGAGGGAACAGAGAGCTAATCATTGAGCAGCAGGAGCTGGTGGAGACAGGAGGTAAGGCACATGGGTGGTGGGCTCCACTATACACACCCAACAGCTCACTACTCACACGCCCCCTATTCGTTTTAGCCTTCAAGTTGTTAAATACTCCACGCGCTTCCCTTCCCTTCCCTTTGCAGAGAGGAATTTAAGTGGAGTTGTCAGTAGTGGGGTCCATCCTTTTTTGGGGGTTAATTCTGGAAAATAAATAAAGAGAAAAAATAGAAAATACAAATTTGTTTTTTAATTGGAAGGCTCCGGCTACGTGCTGCAAGTGTGATGGTTGATTGTTCAATCACTTGTTTGCCACGTCAGCGTTAAACAAGAGCTAAATCTCTGGATTTAATGGGGTCAGTGTTCTGTTTCTTGACATCTGCCGCATGTTACGAGGGTGTTTTGTTTTGTTTTTTCTTTTTGGGGGTGTGGGGGTTAAATTTGAAAAGTTGTTGGTACTAAATCTTGGTTTTTTTTACATTGGCTTGACCTTAAGTGTTGGTCATAATCCAAAATTGTAACCACTTGTCAAGTATAAATCCCCTAACGATAGACCCTGCGCTGCCCAGACATATATACTAATGTTGACAGTTGTATCGATTATGAAAGCCGAGGAGGACGTGACGATGCCTATTGGTCTCATAGCATAAGCTTGACTATTATTGGATGAGTCAAGGATGTAAACTTGTCCAGCTTCACTATTTTGCCCAACGATTAAACTACTACTGAAATGTAACTTACTCCTTACTATTGGGACATGATTAAGCTATTACTGAAAGGGTAGCTTGGTCCACTCAATTAGGATAATGATCTATTCACTAACAATCGCTCCCCCATCTTGCATTCTTATTTGAAGTGTAATTTAATCTATTGTGACAAAGTATTAATATATTTATTAATAATTTTTACTTAAATATATGAGTTTAAATTTTGGGTACAACTTCTTTCACCTCAAGTGTTATTATTACAAGTCTAAATAAAAAATTAAGGTATTAGCAAAAATATAATAATTATCAACAATACACTTTTTCACCCTTCGTTGGATGTTCTTTTACACTCCTACGTAACATATGACAATCTATGAGATGTCGTAAGAAG